>VZRH01003727.1:384737-396292 GCA_013397555.1 Urocynchramus pylzowi | reverse complement strand
AAAAAAAATTGAGAAAGGTGTTTTTTATTCCAGACTTTTTTTTTTTTTTTTTTTTTGTCAGGCTCAGTTAAAGATATGACAGAAAATTAGCATTCAGTATAGAACAGAAACAACAGACACATGGGCGAAATCTTTCTCTGTGCTCAACTGCAGCACTAAATTTATTTTGAAGGAGTCACTATCCTGTTCCTCAGTAAAAGGCAGTAGAAAACAAAGGGGGTTGCATAACATAAAGACATATTTTTGATACTTAGGCAGATTCCTCAGTCAGCTTTTATAAGCCAACAGTCTTCCCACAACTTTAAATGCACCTGGTAGAACTTATCTTCCAATGGACCCATTGCTCTTCTCTTTCACACTTGTGTTTCTCTTCAAAGGTTGAAGGAAAAAAATATTACTTTGAAATGTCATAGTGACTCCAACTGTACATACACATATGTTTGCAAGGCTTGGAACACTGAGCAATCTGATCAGTACTTAACAGAATTCTCAAGATCTTTGCTCAGCTCGAAGTGCCATCATGGTGCATTCCTGCTTCCTGAGCCCACCTGCTGCAGTTTCAGATCAGGAAAGTCATCCTTTCCTCATTTTAAATTGCAGTGGAAAACACAGTTACCCTATTTTTCCTAAATTCAAAAGATTAAAAAAAATATTTTGTTTCCAGTTTTTCTGGGGAAAGAAAAATAACCATAAAGAAATGAAAAAGAAAAATAAAAGGGTAGTGTCTTAGCAATTTTACCTGAGAACTAAGCTGGAGTCACTAATTCAATGATCTGGATTACTAAAAACAAAACACAAAACACCTGAGAAAGGTGGCTGTTTTTGGACTTGGCACCAATTCAGTAAAGCCAGGATTGCATTGCCAAATGTAGTCAGCTTTATACCTGGTAGTATTACTGCAATTATTCAACACATTGAGGTGTAAAACTTACAGCTAAACACATTCTCATTAGTCTTTTTTTTTTCTTTTTTTTTTTTTTAATATATATAACTAAACCAATACAAAGAACCATACCTCCACCAGTGAAAAAGACATAATCTGTTTTTCCAGTTGTGCACCAGAAAGAGAACCTGGGCATAAACCTGTTTCACTTCTATTCTCTCCCTGCTTCAGCTCTCACCTGTAAGTTCTGTTTCTACAATTCCATGATGCTGCTACTCCTTTGTTGAGACTGATTTTTTTAACTCTGCTTTACTGCAGTCACAAGCTTCCTTCTTGTTGTTTATGGAAATATGTGAAATATGTCTATAATACTCATTCTGTTCAGTGTGACTGATACACTTCAACACTGCAGTTTACCAAAGGAAATGTCAGCCTTAAATTTACAAAATAAATATGGTTGATGTTAAGTTTAGAGTAGGAATGAGACACGTGGAGATTCACAGCACTTGTGAATCTCACCCAGGTGATCTTGCCAGAAAGAAATCTGCATTAACCAGGGAGTACAGGCATGGATACAGTTATAGGGGTTTTTTTTATTTTTGTCTTGCTTTGCAATTGGAACATAGAGAAAATGAAGTTTAAGCTCAATTAGCTACAGTAACCTAACATACAAGTGTTACTTTATTTTCTTCTCCATATGTAACTTACACTATTTTGGTTACCTGTGTATAACACTCAATTGGGGAAAAAAAAAAAAGGAACTTGAAATGTAATTAACCTGTTTGCAATATCACCCATTTCAATATTTTCAACAAATAACAATCCAAAAAATTATTTGCTGGAGAAATATGTAAAACAAGAATTAATACAAGTATATTTGAGGATTTGGCATCCATTCACAGTTGGAAGTACAAACAGAAAACAAAGTGAATGGGAATTAAATTATTTGTGGTAATTATTCATTCAACTGTCACCTTGCTATTTTATTCTCTTTAAATATTAAATACAGTTGATTTCATCCGAGAAATGGAATTGCATTATAGCCATTCACTAATAATCTCTGACAACTAAAAGAAAAACAATCACCTTTCTACAGCTTCATAAAGGAGTAAAGGGCTCTTTTGTTCACATGTCAAGCTTTGCATGATGTCAGAAACTAATTCTGTTTGTATGCAGTTGGGAAGTTATAATTCTGATTTTTTATGACACCTGCTTATCATATTGAAAGAGAAAAGAACTTTACTATTTTTCTCCATAGGTTTCCTTTACAGCAATGTTTCTTTAAGAAGACAAGTTGAGACCAGTGACTTTCCAAGTGCTGCTAACAGAGGTTTTATGAGAGCTCACCAAATAAAAAGGTTTTTAACTGCAGAGGGAAGTGGTTGGTGCTGTCTGGGCCACAGCAACATTGAAATGAGATCTTCTGCTTTGTGTGATCTATTACATAAAATCAAGAGTACAGGACCAGCTCTCCCAACTTTCACAGGACTCTGGGGCTGACCTGAGACACACAAAGGATTTACTGCAGCACCAGGTGAGAGGTGATCTCCTCTGAGGAATGCCCCTTCCCGTGAGATAGGTATTAAAGTTGGGAAAGGATATGGGGATTTTTGTTCTTGTGTTGGCTTGTTTTTTGGTTTTTTTGTTTTTTGTTTTTGTTTGGTTTTGTTTGGGTTTTTTTTGGTTTTTTTTGGGTTTTTTTTATTAAAGAGATTCATATGAAAAATGGAAAGAAAATTTTAGGTGAATCGTAACTGATTATTATTTTCTTTAACTTATTAGAAAAAGAAAGACCACATAAAAATATTCTGAAAAAATTGTTGCATATTTAACTGCACAGTTAGCACGAAATTAACCCAAAACCCCTTAATTTTTGCACACTACTTTCCTAAGCCAACAAAAATATGAATTAGATCATTACCTTTCCTATGGCCTAGTTCAGGCTCAGAACTCAAAATCTGTAAGCACATTTAAGGTGTTTGGTGCTTTGTTATATATTCAAACTGAAGAATTTTTCTATAATATTCTCCAGTTTTATAATATTCAGAACTTTACAAGTAAAATCCAAGTCTTTCCAAATATTCGGGGCCTTTAATAGTTTATCTTAATTTCTTTTAAATGTCATTTCTGTATGAAACATCCCTGTTCACTGAAAAGTCATTGAGACTGCTTATCAAATAAAGGAAATAGAAACTTTCAAGCTAGCTGCTCCTTTCACAGTTAAGATTTTCATATGTCATATTTTTATTAAAAGTTATTTCATGTTTATGCTTGGAGGAAATTCTTTTTTGAGGAGGACTTATTTTGTTCCTGGCTTAAAAATCCACTACTGACTCTTCAGTATTGTTCATATATTCTAGCTTGTTTAAGCTCTCCAGAAAGAAGCCTGGGATGTTGCCTTTATTATGTCATCACTGTAGGAAACCTTGTTTAATGTTGAGTGAATTGTGACTTGCCCTATTACTGATGAAGATGTGTATTTGCAACTGAATGAAAAAGGACAACATTATCTGACTTTCCTTGGGTTTGAAGTCTTGACAAAATCTTCTAAAGAAAGATTTCTTTACTTTCCTAACAAATAAGGTCATGTGTGAATCCTTTATAAATGTCTTTATCTTAGGCATAGAACTCAATGTTGAAGTTACTTAGAGTAAAATTATCAAATATTTGCAGGTTAAAGATGTTTCTGGGTCTGTAGAGAGTTACTGTGATTTTTGATGCATGGTACCTCCTGCTAAACATCCCACAAGTTATTTCCCTTTTATTTTAGAAAATCGATCTCTTCATCCCATTTTCAAGGGATTTTAGCTCACAGGAGCCTAAAGGCACACTTACAGTACTCAGTGGAACTCCAGTTTGAGGTGTTGTAACACAGCAAAAGTGCCCTGGTAAATTTAATGCAGAAATGCAGAGAAGCCTAACTGTGCTGTTCTGACCAATGGTTTGGGTTCCAACTTCTACCTGCAGACAGCTCAGCTAAGGGTGCCAAGTGATTATTCATGTTTGTAGTTATTTATATTTGAGTCTATATAACTTTTTGATAGTCACTGTAGGTTTTCATAAGAACTGAGAGGGAGAATTCCCAAATGGGTTGAATGTATGACTCCAATTTGAATACAAATTAACATAGTTTTTATATAGCTGATTAAATGTTTAAGATACAAAAAACATTTTGGGCTCTGAGTATTTTTTTTTAATTATCTCAACTATTAAGTTATAAGAGACATATAGAACTAAAAAAATTATTGATTTTCTTTTGTGGGTATCTAAGAATATTGATACAAAGACTGAAATATCCAAGGCCTGAATCAGAGAGGACAGTAAAATAAACAATAATTTACATGCTCTTTCTTTTTGGTTCTGGCTTCCCTGTAATGCACAGAGACCCACCTAGGGACTGACTTACCCCCAGCTAGGCTTGGGCAGGATATTGACATCACACACCACAACCTAGATTTATAAATGTGCCAGAGAGGAGCACAATTCTGTTTGTATTCAAATAAATAATCCCTGGCACATACCATCTCCTCCTTCTTCAGATTTTCTCCTTAACCCCACTAATTAGGGTGTGATCCCAGTTGTAAAGGCTGTTTGATATGGGAAATTTGAAATGTGCCCTTTTGCTGATCACAGCAGTTAGCTGCAGACCTGACTCAGGTCTCTCCTCTAGCAGCATATGACTCTTTCTTACATTTTCTTTCCAGCTTGTAGTAGAACAAAGTGATGCTCCCAACCCCACTAGATTTATTACAAACATGAAGTAAATCGTGAACACAGAAAAAAAAGCATATCTTGTCATCCCTACATGACAATAGAACCCAACCCTCCTTTCAGCTCATCTTTCTATGAAATGACCAAGAGATAGAAGTTCACACATGGAATCTAGCAGATCACTGCCAGCTGACTTGAAAACTACAACTTCATGTAAGTCAGATCTGCTGAATCCTGCTGGGACAACAGCAGAGATTACTGCAGCCCACTGCTGGGCACTACCACATCATGCAGCTGCTCATTCTGGCACCTCAAGTGTGTAATTCAGAGCACAGACCTTAAGCTTCATTGGACTATGAACCTCAGCATCTGAAGGATAAATATGTGGCCTATTTTGCCTTTGTGATATGCAGGCAGTGACCTCTGCAAAGATCAGATGGGCCAGGAGCAGGGAAAACATAACTGCTGCTGTTTCAAGTAAGATTTGGCAGGCAGACTCATTTGCTGCAGCCCGAAGAATCACTCAAATAGAATGACACAGATTACAAATGACAGGTACAAAAATTCTGCTTGGAAGAAAAGAAACTTATTTAGCTCATTTTTAACAAAACTAAATTCCAGGAATTTTCCTTTCACTTAATGCACATATTTGCTGCAGCATATTAGGAATATTTTTTTTTTATGCCTTCAGTTTACCTGAAATATTTTTGTAGCTATATTATTGCAATATATATCACCAGTTTCTATAGTTTTATCAGATCTTTGCTATCTCATTGCAAACTTCAGAGAAGGTGAAAATAAAAGGCAGGTTTTATCAGTGATTTGCTGCTGCCTCATTATGTGGAAACTCATTTTTTTGATAATAATGATATGTCAGCAGCTTGATTTACTAATCACATTCAGTATCTAGGGACAGGAAGGGGTGTGTGTGCACATATGTACATGTATATTTGTTCCAAAATTTGCATTTTATCCAAGTTAGCATTGATTAGCAACTAAATTTTCAACAGCACTTGTAAGGAATAATTTGGCTGAATCATTAAATACAACATGGTACCTTTACAAGTAGAAATCTACAGCTCTGTCTATAAAACAAGATAATATTATTATCTACTACATTCAAATCTAATAATATTGATGGAATAAGTTACGTATTCCTATGAATAAATAAGTACAGTCAGATAACAGAAATAATAAAACTCTGCACCTCATTAATCATGCAAAATACACTGTATAATCAAAATAATTTGCAAAATGTGGACTGAAACCCATTTGTTTAACAAGTTGTTTAGCCAGACCATCCAAACTCAGAGTCACTGCCAAAAGATTCTGGGTCTGTAACAAATATAATTTACAGCAAATGTTCACACTGCTACACTCAGAAAAATAAGATATCAATCATTTCATTTCTATGCATCAGTTTCATTTCAAATCTATCTTAGCAGCAACCACAATTTGCCCTTAAACCAGCACAGTCTGGGCATGCTGGTTAGCAGGAAAACCCACACATCTCCCCAGCACCAGAGCGTTCTACTGCTGAAGCCTGAGATGGCAAAAGGCCACTGTCTGAGCTGCCCATTTCCACACTGTCCAGGGTTTGGACATCCTGGGGATGGAAAAGCTTCAGACTGCATGGTTTGCTCTGCTTCAGTTTCAGGGCACGTCATGAATGGCTGCAGAGATTCAGCCTCCGGGGAGGACAGCAGTCCTTAGAAAAGTCGTCTTGGCAATTCCAGGGAGAGCTCACTCCTTTGGTGCAACCACACCTGCAAGACAATTCCCTGGGTATTCTGTTAAAGCATTGACATACTGATTTCTTTTATCCTACTGACCTCTTCTGAAATGTGGCTGAATCTGTTCGGTGTGACATCTGCACAGTTTGTCCCACTAATTGAAAGACTAGATGTGACTTATTTCCCCGAAGACTGTCTGCAGTCAGCAAGCAGGAACAAACTTCAGTCATTTCTGATTGGCTACATTTCAAAATCGTGTCCCAGATGTACCTGGACTGTGTTTTCTATGTGCCACTCATTTCTTTTAAGCTGACATTTTCATTTAGTTATCTCTGATTGGCTGAGACAGGCCAAGAGATCCAGGTGCACTTGTGCCTGATGTGTCCCCCCCAGAGAGCCAAGGTACAAGTGAAGCTCCTACTTACCCCCAAGTCAATCCATATAGCAAAGAAATTACAGGTTTCATGTCAAGTAAGATGGGGAAAAACAGTCCTAATAAGGACAGATGAACTTATATGAACTATATAATTTCTATTCCTACAGAATGTATCCTGAATTTTAAGCTCGTTACTCACCAGCATCTGTTTCTGGCTCATTGGTTTAAAAAAAAAATCAAGTGAACAAAAGCCACTAAGGAAATACCCTCATTAAGAGAAAATTGAGACAAAGAGAAGAATGACCTTCTCCCACATTTGATGATGCCTGGGCCAGGAAAAACATTATTTGAGCCTCAAAATCCAACTGAAAAACAGGAGATCTGAAAATGCCCTGGAACTGAAGGGGACATACATAATTTCAAAACTGTCCCAGTGATCAAAGATGAGGTTGTCATGAGTCATTCTAGCAGATGAGCTTTTCTTCTTGACTCTGAAGACTGACAAACCTACTGGCAATCTTGAACAAGATTTGCAATCCTCTGCAGTTATCTGCAGGAAAATGCAGTACAAAGGGGACACAGACTCTATTATGATATTTTGGAATCAGTATTACACTCATATTTCAGCTGAAGAGAAAAATGGGAGTTGATGACAGATGGTAGTGGAGAATTGGCAGGAACAATTAAGAACTGAAGAAGGCATGGGAAATGTATTTTTTGTCAAAATGCTTCTCTGTAATTAAGCAATATGTGTCTCTTGACACAATTTCAGTGCATAGATATGTTTTAAGACCTGAGAAGGTAAAACAGGCCAAGAAATTATTGGGTTTTTTCAGCTAAACTTGAAAAAGGTCCAATAGATCTTTGTTAACATAGCAGGTTTTGCCTGTTGAATTCCAAGAAACTGAAAATACACAGCAAAACATTTTTAGATGGGGAAAATATAATCAGTAACTTCTTCTCCCTTATTTCACTTCGTACTAAGTCCTGATACTTCCACAATATCTGTGAAATTTATAGGAATTTAATACATGTTTTTGCCAGTTAAACACATGTTTTAAATCATGGCTCTTTTCTGCAAGGACAATTCTGGTAGCTTATACAACCAGCAAAAGCAAGGTGGGAATGTTTAGTGACAACTTTAACGTTCTTCCTTTTGCAATGACTAACCCTGGCAAGCACATTCGATGCCGAGTTCAATTCTGAATGATGTGGATTCACACTTCACATCTTCTCTGAAAATTACTCACTGCTAACAATGGAGGAAGCTCAAGTGGTGTTTCAGCTGAAAGTACAGTGACAGAAAACAGGACAGGCCCATTTCAGGGACAGGTTTTAAGCTGATGTTCCTGAAGATGGGATTTTTGCCCTTGGCTTTACACCCATTTCAATTTTGCTCAGCTAAATGACCACTGCACTGTTGAGACATGTAATTCAGACTTCAACTATGTCCTAATAGGACCATCAGCAAGGATGCTAATTGGTGTCAGATGTGATTAGACCACTGCTCTGCAGGAAGACTACTGATTTGTTTTCCTCTGCTTTTTACTGCTGAGAATTCAGCCCCAGGTGACTCACCACCCTCACCTGAAGTAGGATTCAAAGGACTAAATACATTAGAGCTTATCATCAAACCTTCTATTCCATCTGCTAAGGCTTTGTTTCTAAGATGAGGTTACATATTGGTTTTTATCATTTAGAAGTGACAGAAAATGTAGGCATTTTTCCCTGTAATTTTATGGTCAACTGCAATGGAGAATTTTTATAGAAAACAATACAGAATTGTGATGCATTGTTGATTATACAATAGCAGAACATCGATCCAAGCATTTTTCCCATTTTTAAGCCCAGCAAAACAGAAGCACTCTTATTTTGCAGTGGTGACTGCTTTTGTATTGCCTTTCTTTCCAAAGCACGTACATAAATAAATAAGAGACATCTCTCCTCATGCCCAACATTTAGAAGTCTATACAGGAATTGTGGGCTACAGAGCACTGCAGGTGAGTATTTCAATGCTTAAGACAACCTTCTCCTCTCCTGCTTCCTCACCTTTTCATGATTCAGCTGACACACACAGAAACCACAAGCCTCTTACAAAATGTGCTCTACATGATATTCAAAGAACAATGCACACAGCCTTGAGACTGAAGACTCAGAATTCAGCAGATAATAGCTAGAAAGCTCTGTTGACTTGATCTTGTTTTTTTTTTTCTGAGAAAACTTTATCCAAAAATAAAATCAGATTTGTTCCAAGAAGCTTAGAGTCAAGATTTGTCCTAGAAGGCAAATGTGATGCTCAGTTTGATCCATAATTCCAGAAAACAGGGGAGCTGGGGGGAGCTAACAAAGGTCTTCTTTTGGATGGGAAATGTAAAGAAACCATGACATGAAGAATGGAGAAATACCTAAATAATGAGATGCAAAAAAGGTAGCAGAGATTGTTTAAGAAAGCAAAATCTGGAGGTAAAGGAATGAATCCCAGAGAAAAAGGCTTGAGAGTAAAAGGAAATTCAGTAGAGTATTGTGGGGAGGTGGAACACAGCCCACAAGGGGCTGGATTATTTTTAAAAATAATTTAGAGTCAAGTCAGACCTAATCACCATGTACTTGTGTTGTACTGTACTCTGCTTCATAAGCCCATTTGATGAGTTCTCTTTGCTTTCTATTCAAGGCAAACCAGTGATTGAATCTGGCACAGACAGACACAAAGTGGGTGAGGGGAGCAGGAGAGAACTTATTTTGTTCTCTGTGTCATTATGTTGTGTTTACAGGACCTGACACTTGAAACAAAACTTTGAAATACATCTCTGACTTGACAAATGTGAACATTGAAACAGTGAAGACATGACCACAGTTTAGAGAAATGGGTGAGGAGGTTACATTTTAATTTTTTTCTTCTCTCAGAACTACTTTTGCATTTGACAGAGAAGAATGGTGAGGACAAAGGCAGAGGTGAGTTGGACGTAACACTGCCATAACATTTAATGTCCCATTGACTGTAAAACAATTTTGGGATCTCTTTGTGCAGGAAAAAGTCTCAGTGTAAATTCCTTGACAGAAATCCCTCAATATTATATTTTTCATTGACTTTGAATTCAAGGGCAGTCTAAAGTCTGCACTCATGATGTTTTCAACAAAAATGCCTGCTGGCCCCTGGGACATGCCCAGGTCACTGAAAAATAGCCAATACAGTAAAAAGAAATGGTGAGCCAGATTCTCAAATGGACCATAAGGTTTCTGAGCCCTTAGGCCTGGTTTCAAAACCTTAATGTTGGCCAAGCCCCACCTAATGAGTTCAATAAGTGCTGGCCCGTGCTGATCACAAGCACAAGCACTAATTCCAAGTGGCAGAGAGGGGCTCTCAGCCACTGCTCAGCTGCTCTGCTCCCACAGCATTTCATGCAGCATCTTCTGGCAGCTCCAGACAATAGTGCTTGAGGGGACTTGCAAGTTTGACAAAAAAGTTGGTGAAATTGATTGGTATTTAGAGTTTAGTGGTCTCTGATGAGTATTCCTGTGCTTCCCTGACTGATTTTGATGAAGTGCTTTTATTTGTCTTTCTACCGAGAGACTGCAGATGAATTTGCAATAGAGCAGCATGGCTCCTGTTTAGCTTTGTCAGGCACCACTTAGCCGTGTTATAATTTATTTTCCAGGAAAAAATATTTCTCATGAGAGCTTCAGGCTAACACAGTTATAAAGCACCTGGCTACCGTTCAGCTTCGTGTCTGAAAGCAGTTTCATTTCCATGCATAAACAGAAAAATACCAAACTGCTGAGGAGGAAAAACCAGAAGCTCCTCCAGGTTCACATGTTGTAGGCACACGGGTCTTCTTTGGAGTGGTATTTAATTAAATCAAACACCACCTCAGTACCACAGTTAGCAGTGTCAAGGCTGAAACAGGCCTATGCAAAAACAGACACTGCTGTCACTGGTGGTGATCCCACAGCAGGCTCTGGATAGGGTTTGTTCATTTAACAAAGCAGCCTCTCTACCCATTGCTAGCTTGGGAACTGGCTGTTCTACATTTTTGAATAGATTTAGACCTGTATTTAACTTTGACATACTGTGTAATAAAGCAATCTTTACCTTGCTTCAGCTTTATTTGGTGAGAGCCCCTCTTATTCAGAGTTCAATGATTGTGGTGTTTGTTGGGGCAGTTTTGTTCCTATTTTCTGCTGAATTATAGTGATTACTGAGCAGTTTGAAAGCACAGAGCTCAAAGATCTTCTCTGCTTTGATCACCATTACTGTTATTTAAGTAGAGGCCCAAGTCTGGTTACAGGATGAATGTAAATACCAATTCAGTTTTACTGCACTAACAGAGACTGTTGTACTTTTTTCCCTGTGTTTTCTTTATCCTCTTTATCTTATTAGAATGCAGGGAAAGAAATGTAGTGACATACATATAATTAAGCCAAAGTCTTTCTAGAACATGCCACTAATCATAAAATGTGATTTCTGGAGTGATTTATAATTAAAAGATCATTTCTGTTTGTCTTGCTTAAATCTTGCTTTTTAAGAAAGAGAGGTGAAGATCCAATGAGAAAATGGAGCCTGTTTATCAGGAGCTGCTCTCATTGCCAGTTTAATCAGCTGTGATGTTTCATTAGCAATGACTTAACCAGAGCAGACAATGCTTACAGCAGCCCCTTGCCCTATAATCATTGCACATTACTACTGTCGTGTGGGGTTTTAGCAATTGTTCTCTGAGTGCTCTGCAATATTGACAATGGGAAACTGCAGGCCCAGGCTTATATTAAATAACTTACAGCCTCCAAAATGACAACAGGGTAGTTTGGCAAAAAAAAAAAAAAAAAAAAAAAAAATTTTTAAAAATTTTGTACAAAA
>VZRH01003727.1:370943-384728 GCA_013397555.1 Urocynchramus pylzowi | reverse complement strand
AAAAAAAAAAAATTTTGCAAACTTTGGTACAAAGAGGATGAAATGCCAGTTCTAAAATCAAATTCAGACAATTCACTTTTCATAGAACATGTTGAGCACTCCCATCCATCTGTACTGAGTAATTACATTCATTCTGTCTCTTATAACTCCCTGACACTTTCAGGAGCACTAATTCAGCTGACCTAAAATTGCCAATTTATGCACTGGTAGCATACTGTGCTTATTGCCACAAACCCTCCACCCTTGTTTTAACTTTAGCCATGGAAAGTTACCAACAAATGCAAAACTGTGAGACATTAAAAATTTTACTTCCTGATGTGGTAGGTAATGCACACAGATGCTCCAAATGCTTTTTTAACTGCTGAGGGGGAAATACAGATTTTAAAAGAGCAAGTTATGGAAATGAATGTGAACTGGTGAGCAGGAGAAGGAGGGATTGTGTGGAGCTGGATGGAGCTCTGGTTGTGCTGTGAGCAAGAACTGCAAAGGCACTTTGCTGCCCTCGTGCTCTGAGCATGCAGGGGATGCTGGAAGAGAACAGGGCTGGATTTGAAATCCTGCTTCCCAACAAACTTCTGATGAACTCTAAAGCAGATTTCTCTTGCTCTATGAGACTCAGTTACTCCTCTGTGAAATGACAATAATAGCACTTCTTTATCTCCAGGATTAAACAGAAAACTAGAATAAACAATAAACTAGAAAGTGGTCAGACATCATCACCAGGGGGACAGGGTAACAGTAGAGGTAACACAAGGAAATGTTTCTATTTTTTTCAAGTAAATTCAAATCAAACTGGAAAAAGCATTTGACATCTCTGGGATTAAAATAGAAATGGAAAGAAGATATTTGGGCATATTTTCCCCTCAGAAAATAGGATTGATATAATTTTGCTCTGACTTTATAATTCCCATAGCTTATTATAATGTAGCTGTCCTCTTTGATTTGTGTATTGGAACGTACAGTGCAATTGCATATATTTGTAGAAATAGGCTTATTATTGTAACAACTCGAGGGAATCTTCTGAATTAAGGGAAAACATTTACATTGGAACAAATTACATTTTACCAAAAAAACTAATTGTTACACTGAGAGCTGTATACAGTTGTAATTGCTCTGTCCTAATTACACACGTTGCATTATTTAAAAAGAGGAGCATTGTTTATTTGCAACATCCACTGCTTATTTACAGTTGCATATTTGAACAAGGAGCAAGGAGTTATTCCTACAAAGCAGCAGAGAGATTGTTATCTGCACAAAAACAGAAAATTAATTCAGTAGAGGAAATCTACTCTCAAACAGAGCAAGAGAGAAATTCCTCCTGAGGCAAGACATTCTACAATTGTTTCTATTCTGTATAATTAACAAAGCACTTACCATCTGCAGTGATTGACCTGTCAGATCTGCTCCTCTGAGATAATTTCAGTGGCATTTAAAAAAAAATAGTGTGAATAAAAAAAAAAAAATAAATAAAAAAAAGGCATATTCAATTTGCAGGGAATGGTTTTATCCTCTGAACAAAAATTGCAAACACTAAAGATGGCATTGGTTTACGATGCCTGCTGATTAACCCCAGTAGCCCTGATCAGAACAGTTCAGCTCAGGTATTGGTGGGATATCCTTTGTTGGATATCATAACAATGACCCTATTTCCTCTCCTTTTTTCAATTGTGCAAATGCCTTTCTAAAACCTGAAAAGGCAACTCAGAAAACTCATTTATTTAGACAAATACACTAAAAAATGTTTATGCTCTATATTAAATGGAATGATTGGGAAATTTCATTTTTAAGAAAGGATGATTTTCTCTTGCTTTGCACCTTTGTTGCACACTTACTTTGACACAACTAATTAGTGTATTAAGTTATCCAATATGCTACCAAGCAGCAGTGACCAACCTCCTTTTTAGCCCAAGAGTGTGAATACCTGAGTACAACTGAAATGTGTTTATAGAGGGAAAACACTCGTTTGTCTATAGTTTTTAATTAAACCTACTAAATCCAAACAGCATAATTTGTGGATTACCTCCATCTCCTTAACTATTACTCCTTTCTCTTCCTGTATTACATTAAGTATTGACAGATGCTGCAAAAATGCTTCTCCATTAACAGCCTGTAATTTTTCTTCCTCCACAAACCTGAATTTCTTGCAAATGTTATTTAGAGACATGTAAAATACAATTTTATCCAAACCAATACACACTTTTCTCCCACCAGGTTTTGCAAGTGATCTTTTTAAAGTAGCACAGAAAAAGAGATGGATGTTGTGTGGCATGAGAGATGAATGCATCTTCAGTTCTAAGGAACAGCTATTGAAGTTTCAGATTGGTAACGATCACAGTCAAAATGATATTTTAATCTTGGTACACAGTAGGGAATAGACAGTTACTGCACAGTTCACTAGAATTTTACCCCCCTTTGACACATGAAAGAGCAAGTAGTCTGACTTTTCATCTTATTTCAGAAGAGATCCCCTTCTGGAGGTGGTCCAGTCAAGTCCAGACACTGCTCCTAATACAGAAACTTTCAGTTCTACAGTAAATGCGACTGATCTTTTATCTTTGATTTTAGTTCATTGCCACAAAATCAAGATGAATTTGTTGAAGTGTAAGGTTAAAAAACTGCATAAATGAGAACTCCTGCAGTAACAGTTGTTTGTAAATTATTGATCAAGGAATTTTTTACAATATGAATTGTAAAAGGGCCATCAAACTTTCCTAAAGTACCTTTGACAATAAATAAAAAGTTAAATCTTTTTTTCTTCATTTCAGAGAGATTTTTTTAGACTTTTTTCCCCAATCCATATTGCTAGATGCACCTTGCTATTTCCTCTTGATTCAGTAACAAGGAAGAAAAAGAGAAAAGGATATTTCTGGTTTTCCTATGATCCCAGTTCTTCAAAAATATGTGGTTTGGGTTGGTGGTATATTCATTACAATTAAATAGTGGTAGGTATAGAGAAAACATTGAGTGCAATTTCTTCTTGTTTGTAGGTAATGGATAATGGAGGAAGAAATGAGAATAAACTCATAGAGCCTTTCAGCAAACAAAAGAGAACGGGCACAAATTGAGGACTTTCTTAGTATTTGAATAATATTTTTAATAATATTTTTAAGAATACATACATAAAGAAAGAAGAAATATTCAGTAGGCAGCTGTCCTATGGAGCCTGTCAGGGAACGTGCAGCTGTGGAAACGGAACTCTAATCTGCAGAGATCCCCAAGAAATCTTCCAAGTCCATTGAGACTTGCACTAACCATCAAGGAGACATCCCTTGAGGAGCAGAAGGTAAACATGGTGGAATCAAGAATACAAAGTACATCTTGCCATCAGCAAAAACCATGACTGAATCCTAGCTGCACATCAGATGCAGCAGAGGACCCATAAATCTGACATTGTTAATCTTATCCTGCATAATTGTTCTATTCATACACAGAGACCTCAGAGCAGTGAACTGAACTAACTGGAGGCCTGTAACTTTACCAGGACCCACAGACTTTCAGAGGCTGCTGCAATCTCTCCCCAAGAAAAAACTCCTTAACTACTGAGTTTTCAAAGAAGAGAACAATCTAAAACACTCGCTGTGAGAATTTATAAAGAAGGAAAAAAAAGCCAGAACATAAGAATATTCAGCCAAAGGAACCTCTCTGTCTTAGAAGAGCCTCAACCAGTTGTGACTTCCTGTTCTTCTGAACAAGGTTAAAAACCTACCTTGGCAAGCACTTTGCAGACATGCTGTATGTATAGATAAATCTATTTTATATCACACTGTGAGTGCTAATCCTACTGCAGAACACAGTAATTACAGCTCACATTGAATTACTACTTTTTATAATTCATGGTAGTGAGGTATTACCCTGTGACATGTCCAAGCCTAGTGAGCACTTCATTATTTTTAAACAGAAAAATTGAAGGAAACCACTTACATTGAACTGACTGTTGAACTCTTTCAATCTCATTCTAGGTCAGAAGAACAAGCCACACAATAAACTAGAACTTCCTAAAATCTATCCCCTTTAGTAACCAGCCTTTTAAATGCTTGCTAGTAACAATATTTAAAATCCTTTAAACTGTTTATTTATGACATCACAATCTATATAGTACACAGAATAAACCATACTGATGTCCTTATACCACCCTACTTCCACAGGGGCATTTTACTTTTGAGATGTGCAAGTATGCATACAAATGCTGAACATCCACGTAAATGCAGACAAGCAAATGTCAAAACTCCTGATTTTAGCACAGCAAGGGAAACAGTAGAATATTGATTGAACTTGTGCACATTATTTTAAATTATAGGACATACCCTCTGAAAGAAAATGGATTCTTTTCCAAGGGACTGTACAGAGATTAGACATTTGTGCTCAGACAAAGAAATATTCTACATGATGACACCTTTTTTTAATTCTCTGTTTAAAAAGCTTTTGATGCCACCTTGGAGAGTCCCAGTAAAGCAAGCCTAAGAAGAGGGTATGACAGCTGTGGTTTCTGACATGAAAACATCTCTCACTATAGGCACAATAACATTTTATTTACCCTATTTTGATGAGTATATGCTGACATGGAAAAGCATAGAGAAGGCATAAAAAATAGCTCTTATGTTATGGGAGAAAAAGGAAATCTTTCTGTGTTTGGTTTGTTTTTTTCTTTTCTTGAAGTTTCTCACATATCTTAGCTGGTTTAACAGTTAACAGATGTTCAGCAGATTTGAGCACAGTTGAAAACTCACATATAATTCTCTGCTTGAAAATTCAGGGAAAAACATATATGCTAACAATTTTTCAAGGAATAAAAATAAATTTAAAAAATAATTTTATTTGCAAGTTCACAAAAAAAAGGGAATTTTAAACACTTGGATTTTGATATTTTCTCCTTTTTGAATTTACACACACTGTGGTAACTTACAGCAAATAACTTACTTATAAAATTGAAATAATACTCTACTGACATTTGCTGCATGACTATGTAAAATGAGTGTTTTGTCTGGCTAATGATGAATCACTATTTCACACCACAAAACATCTGACCTCAGCTTGTAGTATGGATGGCAATATAAGTTAAAGAGATGAAGGCTTGGCCACTTGGGGAAAAATGCCTGGTGGTTCCTCTCATTCAGCTCTGTGAAGGGATGCATGAAGGGATGATATTAATATCAGTTACCATTAGACACTGAACTTCCCCACTGAAGATGCATATGAGTACTAATTTCTTAAAAGCTTTCATGGAAGTTCATTCTATGAGCACAAAATGCTGTTCAGAAAATGATTCTGTTGGAAGACAACTTCACCTACACAGATATGCACTTGCAGCAACCTTCCTTGAATTGGACTGACTCTGTCCTTTTCTCATGAACAAAACCATAAGCAGAAGTGGAATTTGTTATCACAGAACTATTCTAAACTGAATACCAGAAAACATCCCAGAGGAAAATGAGATTACTCTATTACTTCTGCAGAGTAATAAGTTTGTGATAGCACTAGAGAAGTTGGAAAGCTTCCTTCTTTACCCACTTGCCTCTTATTCTTCTCTCCAATATGAATTCAGTAACTTACTTTCTTTTCAATCCTTTAATTTCCTGTCTCATTTGTCTTTGCAAATATATAATAGTAGCTAAGAGAAGTTCTGTATTGAATCTTTATTGAAAGGGGAGCTTGGTATATTGCAAAAGGGCAAATCTAAAATGATTCTTCGTCCTTCCCTCTGCCGAATTCTATGTCATACCCCTGTTCTACAGGCCAAAGAACAAATCTGATGTTAAAATATCACTGCCCTTTCTCTAAAATTCTCCCAAGGGATTGTCTTCACCATATCACTCTCTTTCATGTGATCTGTAGTCTCACTGCTCCACACTGCTCCACAGTCCACTCCAGCCTTTGATTACTAATACAGTCAATAAAATTAGTAGAAAATATTCCTCTCTCCATACTTCTCCATGTTCCTGATACACACACTATTTTGAAATCAAGTACTGTGTGTATTTACCATGGAAACCTCTGAACTCTAGCCTGTTCCTTACCCTCTCCCCCAAAATACAGCATTCTAGTCAGAGTGTTAAAATACCACTGTAGGCAATAGCATTACTCTCTCTGACTTGGAAATCTCTATGTTCAAGAAAAAGGAAATAACAAAAAAAGAGATTCCTGGCATGTTTGTCCAGATTTGTTTTACTTCAATGTATTTGAAGTTCATCAGCAATTATGATTAAATGAGACAAGAAAAGCACACTGCAGAGAGCAGGAACACCAGCCACAGCGGCAAACCCAATCTCTGCCAGCACAGGTACTGCTCAGCTACTGGCCTGTTCTTTTTCATCAAAATGAAGGCAGTACCAACTGCACAGGACATGGGAAGAACAGAGTAGCCATTCTTTTAGATGTTAACGTGCAAAGGTGTCTCGTCCTCCTGTAGCATGACAGGCATTAAAATTTTCATTCTCTGAAACTCCTCTGATATGAATGAATTTCAGGAATGCAATTAAAGGTCAAGAGATTAATATCATGGCAAACTACAGAATGGTTAATTTTGTACAGAAGAAGAGACAAGAATGAGAGCTATCACAGACTGCCTCTAGGAGAGTTTACATGCTGGTGCAAAAATAGTGAGCTCATATTCTAGGTAATAAATTAAAACAGATCCTTCCCTCTCCTCTTCTGACTGAGCAAAGCAAAAAACTTTCCTATCTCAGATAGCTGGAGATAAAAGGAAGGTGGGGTACCTGGCAGAAGTGAGGGTGGAAGAAGTCACAGACAGACAGCCCTTGCAAAGATGAAGGTTGGGGTCATGGAACCTGGGGGTGTTGGCAGCTGAACGAGACTTGCAGCTGGATTCATGAAATACATAATATAAATTAGCTGATTTGTGTATATGTAATTCACACATAAGCTGATTCTGATTTAAAAGACTGCAAGGCACCCAATTCTATTGGTATTTTCTCCTCCTAACTCCAATAATGCACATTGAGTTTCTGATTATCCATTTGGGTGAAAAAAATCTAAGTTTACCTTTTCATTCTGGAAAATTAGCACAAGGCCATTAAAAAATAACATAACCTGAAGCAAGATTTCAGGCTATCTATGAATTTCATAGATGGATTCTATCATCTCAGGACATTTTATGCTAGATTTTCTCCGAACTACCTTTTTTTCTTCTTGTTTTCTCCCATCTTTCTTAGAGGTCTGTAAAATAGATGCTGACTCATGTTGACCTGGTTTTTTTTTGTCTCTTCACCATATACTTAGCTCAGTGAGTGGCTTATGAAGTTTACTGAAGTAGATACCATCAAACTAGACAGCAAGACAAAAACTCTGCTGTGTATAAGCAAACGATGGTACCAGTATACGGAGAGCCCAAAGGACAAAAGAATATGACTATTGCAATTCTGTTATTTACAGCTTTGTATTATAGTTTTTATTTCTTCTCCTTCTTGAGATGAATGGAGCTGGGTTATCCCAGGCTCCTTTAAGTATTTCTTTCAGAATATACATCAATCTACAGCCCTGCTACAGCCTCCAGTATTTTAGCACCTGAACATCTTACAAGCTGTTACTGTCTGTGCTCTCACAACACCTCAGATGCAGAAAATTTTCATGATATTAATCTACTAAGAGAGAATCAAAGCACATAGAGATTTTTAGGTGTCTGACATCCAGAGTGAAATCCCAGCCTCTTCCTCTGCTCTTTCTAAAGTGCTTGGTATCATTCCACAGCTCCTCAAAATGAGATTCAGGACAATCTGAATACTGAGAAAGAAGTCACCCACAGACAGACTTGGAAAAAATGAGAACAGCCTGCTCCAAAATGTCTGGTAAACCTCTATTTGTGTTCTGAAGCTGTCACTACCACACTACTGTGTACTCAGAAAGTGTTACTACAAGTCCTGTTTAGAAGAGAGGAACTCCTACAGCTGAGTGTGGATCTGTCTTATGCCTTCAGGCATCCCTCCTCTTGTTTTTATATAAAAGCCACCCATGATAAGGGAAATCCTGCTGCAGTTCCTTGCTCTGCCTGAAGGGATTCAAAATTCCCATTTTTCTCCTCATAGGAAAGGGAGTGTCACAATAATCAAAATGCAGCATAGGGTGGGGAGGGGAGCCTGATGTATTCCCTGACACATTTTCAAAAAGCTGAAGAAAGAATTTCAGGCCCAGTGATGTGGGCAGAGTGAAAGAATATTATTTATGTCTCAGCCAGTGAAAACATTGTCTGGTTTTACCTGTGTTTTACTCTTTCTGTCACTTGTACACTAGTGCAAGTCTAGATGCCACATTTTTCCAGTAGCAGGACTGTCTCAAATAATTCAAGGATATTGAAATGCACAGTCCTGATGTAGGAGATTTTCAAAACAAATTCAATATAGGTCTGTACAGCTAGGAGTTTCTAGCACAAAAACAAGGAATTAGAGCCAGAAATAGTTTTGTTTTCTCATTCTAAGGCAGAAGAGTTAATTTCTTTAGAACAATAACACATAACCTGACTATATGTTTGTGATGAAACGCCAGCATCTTTTTATATCTTTTGCTGGAGGAGAAGCTGCTATAACAAACTTTTACTAGCTTTTATCTTTTCTATTACAGTCTATTGAATATTAATAAATTACCATCTGCCAGTTTTTGCAGAAGCAGCTGAAACACTGCCTGCATTAAAATTGAAAATAACTCCTTCCCTCTTCACAAACTTCAAGAGAACATGAATTTTAAAATAATGACGACTGCCTGTACTATTTCATGGTGTTTCCCTTTAACAAACAATATTAAGATTTATGTGATACAGTCAGCTTTGCCATTGATAATTAATTGTCACTTAATTACACACTTTAATAATATTTATTCTGAAGTTATAACAACTCTGTCTTAGAAAATGACCCTGAATCACTTTAATTTATTAATTCACTTAATTAAAATACTTAATCTTGAAAAGAGCTTTCAGGCTGTTTAAATAAAGGTAAACAAATCTTGAAATTAAATCAACACTTTTTTTCCCTTTGATATATGTAATTAATTTTCACTCGACTCAATAAATAAACCTCATGTAAGGTTGTTCATGTGACAACAGCAAATGGTTTGCTGTCAGCTTAATCTTCCTTAAAACTGTAAAATGTTTTTAGTTATGCTGACAGGCCTGCTGAAAACCTTTTGCTGGAAAGCAATAAATATTAGCATTTTTCCCCCTGGCATTGCAGGAAAAAAACATTTATTTGTAAATTATGATCATTAATCAACATTTTTGTACATGAAATCAGAAAACCTCCCAGGCTAAAGCAAACTTGATGTAAACGAAACCTCTATCTGCAAAAAGGTTTAACTAAAGAACACTTTCTCCGTAAAGAATAGAATCTTTTGTTTTCTTCTGTTACTGGTTCTTGGTAAAGGAGTTCTGTGTGCAGAGGATTGTACTTTCTATCCCTCATGAAAGTTTTGAGACAAACTCTAGGACTTAATTACAGAGCTCACAGCACTGTCAAGATTTCACGTTTGAAGTTACTACTGCAATTAGATGCACCTAAATCAATGACAGTCAAATGAGCCACTGCACGAGATGTCAGTGCCACAGTGAATGCTGTCACTTGTACAGGCATGTGCACAGCTTTACAAACCCAAGTTTTACCATTAAATTTAGCACATTTCCTCATATATTCAGCACCAATTTCATGTATTTCATTGCAGAAAGTGACCCTACATTTTGAAAAGCTGTTTTCTACTGAAAGCAATTTTGAATTGTTCACCAAAATTCATCTGATGATCTCTTTACAGCATATATTTGACTACACCTTCCCCTTACATTTCAGTTTGGTCTGTGCCTTGAAAACCCTTCTACATGAGGATTCCTCCTCCCTATTAGACCTTAACAAGGACCAGAATGCCATGTTTTCCCCCAATTTACCATCTCCTTATTGTATGTTCATAGTTTGAGCTGAAGTGATTGCAGTTGTTTCTCTCTATCAGTTATATTTGAATTAAGAACTGAAAAATCTGGGCTGAATATTTACAATGTAAGTCTCCCTCTCCTAGTCCAACTCAGCCCAGAAAAGCTCAAATTAATTAACAACAGATCTAAGGAACTACTGTCATCAAGATGATAATTAGATGGGACTAAATATGAAAAACAGAGGCTTCAGCTGATGATAGAAAGTAGCTTTCCATCCCTCTTCAAAGGCTGTTTATAGGAAAGGCATTTGAATCTGGCTGCCATGATTTTTAACAAAATTGCAACCCATGAAAGTCTTCATTAAACTGAAACCAGCATAAAATTCCTGTATGAGCACAAACTGTCATGAGTTTTCCAGCTGCTTCTAGCACTCAAGAGAGCAGAAATAAAGCAAAGAATTTCACATTTTTGAAGTGGAGGAATTTGCAGGACTTTTTTCCCAGTTTTTGGGTGTGTGCAGCAGCAAGAAATGACTGCTAATGAGAAAATGGACCTCCATTTTTGATCCAGTATTTTCAGCTGCCAACCAGAGTTTGGTCTGAATTCTTAATAAAGTCTTCAGAGGATCTGTTCTTTAGCTATATTATTATCTTACCTCTTGTTTTCATGCTGAACAAATTCTTTAAGATACATCTGGAAAGACTTCACTTTGTTTATTTGGTTTTTTTGTTTTTGTCGGTGCAGATGTGCCCCTTGTTTAGGAAAGAGCCAAATAAAACCATTTCACACAATAAATAAAAGCAGTCAATTTTTTGCAAGCATTTTTTGAGAAACACAGAATGTGCTGATTATCATCATGGCTACCCTACAAGGGATTCCAGGCAGTACAAATGAATTCTTCAGCTTAAGAAGAGAGCACTGTACCTATTGCCACCACAGCTGGTGGCATCTCTGCTAGTAACTGTAGGGAGAGTCAGTATGCTCAAGCTGCTTAATGGAGTGGATTGCAATCAGAATAATTATGTATCTATTTAAAACAACTTTCCCTGCAATGCAATGCAATGCAATGCAAAAAAAANAAAAAAAAAAAAAAAAAAAAAGCTTCAAAAATAGCCTGAAGAGGTTTGGGTGTCTATGACAAATTTCAGTGCTCAAGTGCCATTACAGACAGCTGGCTTCCAGCTGCCCTTCCACGAGGGCACGTCTCCTCCTCCCTCCCAGCCTTTCAAGGTCATCTGGATGTTTATTCTTGGTGCTAAGAGACATTTCACAACTCTGCAGACATTTAGTAGGCTCCTAAACACTTCTTCAAATCCAGCCCCATGGGATTGAACTCCTCCCTGGAGTGCAATGGCTGAAAACTGTTTTGCAGGTGGATTTATTCTTTTCCTGCTCTGATTTAAAAGGGTGCACAACCTCAATCCCAAAGGGTAGTCCAGCGGCCTTATTACACAGCTACACTTCAGCCATAAACAAGTTGCTTTATTTCTTGTGCTGAAGCTCACACAGGCTGCAGTGCTGCTTGCAGGCAGCTTGTTACCTTCAGCAGTGACAGACCAGCTGTGTATCCTAAATTAATCTATTTGTATTAAACATCCATGTTTTCTTCTGCCTGCTGCTGAACTGGGCAAAAATAAAATGTTGTTGTGTCAGAAAATGGTGTTTAAACATTAAAAAATATTGATTTAAATAAAAGTGATGCTGGGCTGGGACCAGTTCTGCAAAGCCTACATTTTACCTTGTAAATGCAATACAAAAATACAAAACCTGTACTGTACATTTTTATATATAAACACTGTAATTATACAGAATATATGTTAAATACACAATATGCATAATGAAATATTTTCCCATGTGTTCTTCAAAATAAATATAAATTCTATATTTTTAAAAATTAACAGCATTTTCATGGTGTTGTTCAGCTCTTAGTGACTCAGATACTTTAGCAGGTGGGAAAGGGAAATATTTGGAATATTTGCAACTGGACTTTCTTATTAATTTCATTCACTGCCCAGCATCTTCCTCTGAGAAGCAGCAGCCGGGGCTGGAAGGTGCCGGGAGTCAGGGACCGCAGGGCAGCTGGAGAGAAGGGGTCAAATGAGGAGAGCAGAGAGCTGGAAAATCCGAGCAAAGGGAAAGCTGGGAGAGTGCAGCAGAGGGAAGGCAGGGGCTGGCTGGTCCTGAGCTCCCGGCGAGGGTGGAAGGACAGAGGGACAGCCAGGACACTGCGGGCACTGGCCCGGGCACTGGGGCCAGGGGCAGCGGTGAGAGCGAGCCGCGCCCCGTGCTCAGCATCACGGCTCAGCCCCGTGCTCAGCATCACAGCTCGTCCCCGTGCTCAGCACCACGGCTCATCCCCGTGCTCAGCACCACGGCTCAGCCCCGTGCTCAGCATCACAGCTCGTCCCCGTGCTCAGCATCACAGCTCGTCCCCGTGCTCAGCACCACGGCTCAGCCCCGTGCTCAGCACCACGGCTCATCCCCGTGCTCAGCACCACGACTCAGCCCCGTGCTCAGCATCACGGCTCATCCCCGTGCTCAGCACCACGGCTCAGCTCCCTGCTCAGCATCATGGCTCATCCCCGTGCTCAGCACCACGGCTCAGCCCCGTGCTCAGCACCACGGCTCATCCCCGTGCTCAGCACCACGGCTCATCCCCGTGCTCATTCCGCAGCCCGTTTGGGTGTTCCCAGACTGGTCTGCCTCGTCACTGCTGGGATCTGCCTGCTCCTTCATTTAGACAGCGATTAAAGCTTTGATCTGTTTTCTGGTTTGCTGTTAAAATGTAGCAATGTTCAAGTTGGGAAGGACGAAATTACGCATCCCTTACAAGGGACAGCCCACCCCATTAAAAGCAGAAAAGACGCTATTTTCTAGGTAGTGAAACACAGAAATTGCATCAGCCTGCTGCAGTTTACAGCAATTCCAGATTGTAAAATGAGCCCAGGCCGAGTCAAATGCCAGGTGGGCTGTGATGCAATGCACACTCACACTTCTGAGAGCAGTGCAAGGCTGCCCCTGGGCCTGGAACAGCAGAGTTTACTGAAATGAAGTTCACAAGCAGCTAAGTTCAAACCAAAGGTTAGAAACAAGTCTAACGAATATTCAGGGTCAAAAATTCCTCATCTCCAAGCTGTTTTTATATCAGTGGTTTAGGCCAGCTCTCTACAAACTGCTTCCATCTTTTATTGTTATTACAGAACCGTGAGGCATGTGCCAGCCCCAGCAAGGCATTGGTTGTTAGAGAATTTGCAAACAGAACTGCAATAATTTAATTTGTGCAGTAAAAATTCTGCTGCAATAGATGCTCTCACTGATGCCTGCACTGACAATACCGGAGTCAGGGGAGTGGCAGTGTCCTCACATACAGGTACATCACAAGTGAAGGGACCTTTCTCCCCTCAGCCTACCCTGCTCACAGCAGCAACGTGAGAATGCCTAATTGATTCCGGCTGCCAAGTGCTGATTCTGCCCTGCTAACAACCAGGCTTCTTCTCCAGACTGCAGAGATCTTTGATTCTGAGCCACACCACAAACCATCAAACAGACCTTCCACCAGCCACTTAAAAACCTGCCTGTCTCAGATCTCAACTCTTAAAAAATACTTTCCTGACTAAGCAAGGGGATACCAGCACAGACTTCAACGTCTGTGAGGCGTTTGTCACAGAAGACAAATTATATTCATCAGAGCTGTGTCTACATGACAGACTGAATCTTTTTCTGAGACAGTGACCATTATTTGAGTACCTACAATTTAGCTGCCAAAAAGAAGCAAATGTAATTTTCTGAGTGCTAAGTACCGGCAGCACCTTTTCCTGAATGTGACCAGAACCAGGCTGGGTCCTGAACACACTGTTATCATATAAATTAAATGCTTGAAGGGAAGGAATATCCACTGCCAAAAAAAAAAAAAAAAGAAAAAA
>VZRH01003727.1:344233-370896 GCA_013397555.1 Urocynchramus pylzowi | reverse complement strand
TAAAATGTTGAAAGGAAAGAAAAATCCACTGCAAAAAAAAAAAAAAGAAAAAAAAAGAAAAAAAAAAAAGTAGATTCTGTGCCCACACTAGAGGTTCCAAAGCAATGTAGCACACAGTTAATTTAGTTTTGCAATTCATTACTCAAACAGTCAATCTTGATATTCCTTAGAACAAAGACAGTAGTCCCTGTGTGGGAGTCACCTCTGCACACAAACCAACCTGATGTCAAACTTGACCTTTCATCTTCAGCAGGAACACTGCAGATTTGAGATCTAGTCTACACTCCTGTGTTGGCACAACGGCACAAATTTGCTAAAGATGTGTAGCCCGGAAGGCACTGATGAATCACCAGATCAGCGAGGATGATCTGCTAAGTTCTGTAGTCACAGACACAACCAGAGCTTTCAGATCTTGAACATGATCCTGAGTACTCTGACATCTCTATAATTTAGGTCTGAGTCTAATGAAGCAGTGATGGCACAGCAACATACAGCTACTATAAGATAATGCAGACTTTTAACTTCCCATTTGCATAGAAATTTTCTTGTCTATATTTGGAAGGAAAAAATCCAGACACAAATCTCTTTCTACCAATTCCTAGAAGTCACGAGCAATTTAAAAACCTCGGTTCAGCGAATAACCTAAATTTGGGCTTAACATTGATTTACAGGTAGTCCCAGCCTAAGTGAGGTTACTCAGGCATTTATTGGATCAGGTTCTAAGGAACCTCTTATATGCAAATGACCACTGCTTCCAACCTCAGGGACTCCAGTTCTAGATTTCACTAGACTAGCACAAAATCAAGACTTTGCTTAAAACCATGATGTAAGAACCCTTGCTTTAGACATTGCTTCTTCATCATTGAAAGGGCTTTTGGTTTGGCTAGTGTAAGATTCTTGAGTTTAATAACAGCTCACATGAGGAATCTTTATTTCTGTTTTCAAATCACAAAATCAATAATAGAACCACAAGGTACCGCATCACCCTCCCCAATTTACTGTACATGAATCTGGAATGTGAGCAGGGCAATTCCTATGAGACATTCAGCTATGACCAGAGGCAAAAATTCTGGCAATCTAGTGTGAAACATTGCTCTTGTGAGGTTCCAGCCTTTGCTGACTTTTCTTGTCAATGGAAGCCTTTTGATTCCAATGCAGTCACTCCTGATTTACCCCAGGGGCAATAAGACAGAAGCTGGAGATGTAGCAGTACATTTTTTTTTTCCTTAGGAGCTCCTGTGTGACTGCCTTGAAATCAAATGTCCACTGAGATTTTTTTGATTTTGTAAGATATCTGTTACTGTAAATAAATCCCCCCCTCCTTTCCCAGATTCTGACTTTTCCCAAAGCAATTAGGTTCAAAATTAAATAATACATTTGCTATTTGTAAGTATTAAGGTAAGTACCTTGGAAGGGAGATGTGTTCAAAAAAATAATGCCCAGTTCCATTGCTTAACTTTTTTCCTTGCTAGAATTTAATGAATTCTTCATTTGCTATTATAAACTCAATATTTCCTTTGAGTCCAATTAGCATAGCTGGAAGAAAAAGCAAATCTAGGCACTGTTCAGCATGCATCAATGTAATGGAAAAATCAGTTCTTTTATTCTAGCTTTAATAACTGCAGCTTGATTAGAGAGAAAGAAAAAGCTAGGAGAGAGAGGTGGGGGGGATGAGAGGCCTGCCAAATTAGTTCTATAAGAATTCTCAACCTGTCTGCTCTCTGGCTTACTATTCAAATGCTAATTGAGCCTTTTTGTAAACAGAATGGGTAATCATGGAAGACAAAAACAGACACAGAAAACAAATGAAATATCGCACCTTATCCAAACCAGCACAAAATTGCATTGATGAGCTTTAAAATTTTGTTTCTTTGGTCTCTTTAAGAACATAGAAAAGCATATAATTAATGTAATAATGTAAAATATAACATAACAAAATAATAAAATAATAAAGAGCAGTTCTTTTTGAACAATGAAACCAGTCATGTTATTATTAGATAAGAGGATTTATATTCTCAGCTATAAACATGAAAGTGGACCATGAGACCGGATAAAGGCAAGGTTTTAATTCTTAAAAATTAATTACATGGCATTATTATTATCAGTACACAGGATGCATTAATTATACAATTAATAATAAGATGAAAGGCACCTTTTTTTGCAACTTGAAATCACTTGGGGACATTTGGTTTTGTACAAGAATTGTCCTTCAGGCATTTCTATAATCTTGTTACTATGCAAAGTCAAGCCCTTAAACCTGTTAGTGGAAGTAGTGGATGGAATTAATCTCTCTTAATTTAGAGTTTGTACTTACACATATTGCTGCAAATTTTAGATACCTCCTGTAACTGGGGTCTAAGGTGTAGCAGATTTATTACAACTTTTCCTCATAAAATAAAGACTGATGTTACTAGAAGCAGAGTACATCCAATATGCAATCAGGAAAAGGTGTCTTCTTGAGCAATGTCTTGCACAAAGCTACTGATGACATCAACATTGCACTCAGATTTTCCTGTGCTGTTGTGCACTTGTGCAGAAAGGAAGAGCTGGGCTCGGCAGAGCAGGGCTCAGCAGAGCTGGGCTTGGCAGAGGTGGGCTCGGCAGAGCAGGGCTCAGCAGAACAGGGCTTAGCAGAGCTGGGCTTAGCAGAGCTGGGCTTGGCAGAGGTGGGCTCGGCAGAGCTGGGCTTGGCAGAGCAGGGATGCACTCACAATAACAGGGCTACCAGCCCTCCACCCCGTGTTTAATCTCACAGCCCTGAGCACACACCCTCTAATCCCACAGCTGGGCTTTGTGCTATTCCTAGCCTTGCTCAGATCAGATTCCAGGAACCGTATCATGGGCAAGAATATTTGACATATTAGAAGTTTTCATATATATACACACAACTTCAGAAAGAGGCTCTCCTCCCACCAAGGTAAGGCCTCCCCAAGAACAGCAGGAGAGCACCAGAGGGCCTGGACACTGCCAGGTGTTCTCAGCTGGGGCAGGTATGGATTCTGCACAGATGTGGGGGTGCACCAGGGAAAATCTCTTCGATTTTGGCACAGATGTATTGCCAGATGATTTTGTTTTCTGTTAGATCTCAATGATGTAAACCCCTTACCATACATTTTAATTTTAAGGAATTATTTCACAAGTATCACTTATAAGGAAAAAGAATGTTCTGCATTAAAGGATTGATGAATATAATGTTTGGCAGTGTCTGACTCAATTAAACTGCCAACATGGGCTCCCACAGGAATTCAAAAGAAGGGTGAATGCCATGAAAACAAAGGTTCATCTTTCAGTTTAAACCTTTGAAAATGAAGAATCTTTAATAATACAAACCTGTGTTACTACCACTAAGTAATAATTCCCAGGAGTTATACTGCTTTTCTGTAGCATTTTGATCTTATTTTTCATTCATATATTGTTCTGAATTATGGCCATCTGGGAGGAATGAACTTTATCTGCTGGTTATTTTGATTTCAGGTGTGTTCACTGCAACACCTCCTCATGAGCAAGGTCACCTTCCTTTCATTTTGATCTTCCTCCTCCATATCCTGTCAGAGTTAGCTCTGTAGCTAAGGTGCAACATTCTGATATGCACCTTTTGTGAGGCTGTTCATTTCTGCTCTGCTTTTTAATATAAGATGTATTTTGATTTGTTATTATTTTTATCATCATAGTCCCTTGAGAACCCAAGGAAGCAGCAAGTACCTCTTTGTCCTCAGTGCTGTTATCTGTGAACAAAGCACCTCTATCAACCACACAATCTTCACAGTAGAGGATGAAGGTTTTGCTTTTCTTTTTGTTTCATTGAAGGGTATTATTTAATTAGATTTCCTGGAATATTGAACAGTATTTCTATACAACAGGGGCATCAATTTAGAATGGAAAAATGGTCCTTTACTATAAACCAGATATGTTACCCTTCCTTCAGAGTAGCTGGCCAAATGTCCAGTGTTCAAATAAGAAGTCAAGTTAGACAATAAAATTTTTCATTAAAACCTTTGTCCTTTGTGCCTTGATATAAAAAAGAGCAACTTTCCATTTTCAAAGTAGCTCTTTTATTGTTATCATTAGGTTATAACATTAGAGCAGCACCAAATAATAGCAATTAGTATCAAAAGTTCATTTTAAGTACTGGATAACAAGGAAAAAAATGCTTTCACCTGAAAGAGTTTAGACTGCGAAGAAAAAATTCACCATATAAATATTATTAAAAAGCAAAGCAGCAAAATTCTAGGAGATTCAACCTTTGTAGGCACAGATCCAAAGGTACATGACCATGAGTAAAACTCAAGGCTCAGAGCTGAATCCTCCAACTCTCATGTCTCTCTGCTCTGTGTAGTATAAGCCCATATGAAAGTGGGGAAGAAAGGTGACAGAAGTAATATAATTTAAATGGTTGCTTAAAGAAACCTAATCAAACAAACAAAAAAAAAAAATTTTGAATGCAGCCCAGAGCTCTGGGGATTTTTTTTTTTTTTCCAGCCTGTTGACAGAACCTTTTGCAAAATTGAGCATGCCATACCATTATTCCTGGTGTCTCTATGACCTCGTGGCTGCCCACCCTGGGCCCCTTTTAAGTGGCTGGGAAATGCTGCAGCTCTCAAGAACCTGTGCTGAAGGAAGGCATTGCTCGGGACCTCCCTCAGAACACAGCCCCTGCCTTACCCAGAAACTGACTTTTCAAATACAAAGAGCTGCAAGCTGCTGTGGTTTGTTCTATTTTCCCTTCACTCTCCACCCAATTTGCTGACACACATGGGTTTGTGAACACTACATAAGTCATTCTTTTGAAAACTAGGGCTATCAATTATTTCTGGAAGTCTTCGATGTCAGAGGGAAATATTTAAAGTAAAGTACAACATTACAAACTGACCAGAGAATTTAGTGGGGATTTTTTCTTAGGCTTTTCTTGTTTTGACTGTGACAACATGTTGCAAAGACTTAAACTTAAAACCCTGGTTTATGTGTTCATCATGTATGTGTGTTTTTCTATGTATACACACACTTTGAAATGCATTAATAAATATTTACTGTGATATAATTACAGATAGAGAAAAAGATGCTGAAAATGAAAATATTTCACACTTAAAGCACGATAGGTAATGTTTGGGTCACAAAGTAACTATCTCTTCTGTACAGAATACAACACAGCACCATGTAAAACTGAGTCCAAAGAAGCAGATTATTTTAACTATTTCTTTCTTCTGAAAATCTGTCTGGGTGCTGTGTTTTTAAAGGCTCAAATGTATTTTGTGTTAGTTTTCTTCATCTGTTGTCAAAAATAAATATTGAAATACAGCCAGTACAACATATTAGCCTTACCTAATAGTGCTATTTACCATTTTTATTGAATAAGCTTACACAGAAAAGATTTCATCAACACCATACAGCTTTCTGATGTAAGCCAGGTAAGGCTGAAAGGATTTTTACCTTTACAGAGGATTTCTCTGTACTATAAAAGGAAGTGAATTTCTAGGCAGGCCACTTAGGCATGTTGCAATTAACTGAGTTTAAAGGTTGACAGTAGTCCTCACACTATGGTCTGTACCATATTATCTGTGCCAGCATCTGAAAGGGGGGAAGGAAAATACATCTGCCAGCTGACATTTCACTGATGACATCACAGAGCATATTTCTGGTGCTTATATGTAAAATATCAGATTTAGTTCACAGAATTTAGTTGGAACAGATTCCTTGGCTTTATGAAGTTTGTGTGAAATGCCTATCCTGTTCAGAAGATGTTGATTTGAATGAAGTCACCACCTCAGAACAGAAGCCCACAAAGGCAGACTGTCAGTTGGTTTGCTCTGGACACAAAGCTGCAGGTCTAAGCCATTTCTCTGGGAGATTGCACCAGGATATTTTTTTTTCCCCACTCTCCTGCAGTCTTCACAGTAAAACCCAGTAATTCTTTACTGCAGATGACAACCACTGCCCAGCACTCTCAGGCACTGGGGTTTGGGCTGCTGCTTCCCACTGCCCCACAGGTGTTCAGGCAGAGGGAGATGAAGAGCAGCACGCACAAGGCGGGTACAGGTCTGGGTGTATCTGAGCTGACACCAGCCTGGATTTTTTCATAGCTTTGAGAGGTTTTTAGATTCAAGGGTTGTGCTCACTCACAGGTGGTTTCACTGTGAATTTATTGAGCCACCAGATACAAATGAAATATTTCTAAACCTCAGTAAATCTTGGAATTGTCTGAGTCCTCAGGAGAAAGCTTCAGTGAAAAGCTGGCATTTTTCTTTTTTGCGAGTTTAATTGGAACCGTTTTGCATGTTACACTAATCACCCCTTTGGGAGAACAAAAGACAAAAACTCTGCCAGCAAAACTCGTTCCTTTTTGAGATTTTGATCTGTCAGACATTTGTATTTGCAAGTTACATCACAGTTCTATCGTAGACCAGAAAGACTAATTTGTGAAGTTCATAAAAATTCTGTATTTCAAGCTAAGAACATGACACTGGTACCATTTACAGTAGAATAAACCCAAAATAGCTTTGCTGAAATCTGTAAGGTTATAGCAAAACATGACTGATGGAAGAGTGACATAAATAAAATTTTAAGTTTTCCATGTAAAGCTGAAACTTTACCTCACCTCCTGAAATAATTAATCCAAATGCACAAAATTATTTCTCTTCTGACTTTCCTAGAAGACAGGTATGCAGCACAGGTCAGAGCCAAAGAACACTCATTTCTCCTGCCATACTTCTTTTGAGTTTTGTTCCAACTATTCATCATTCACTATTTGTTAATCTTCCGTGTGTCACACAGTGTCCCACACAATAGAGAAGGCTAATTATGCTCTCAGTAATGAGCATTTGTGTGAATTGTACATGACTACAGAAATTGTTAGTGCTGAAAGTCAGGAAAGTTTGACTGACTGTGACATGGAAATTGACAGAATTGCAAATGTTCAAGACGGGAAACGAACAAAGACGGATATTGTACGCAAAATGTGCTAACAGCCAATCTTAGACAATGAGATCCCTGCTCCAGCGTGACAGACCTGACAACAGTAATAAACATTTTCTAACTATTCATTTAAAGAATATTCTATCCATGTAGATTTTTCATTAAAGAAAGAGGTCAGCAATATAAGATATAGGTGTCTTGGCTAAACACAAGGTAATTGTGGACAAAGTGTTTGTGACAAGAAATTTGATCCTAAAAGGAATTTCCAGTAGGGATAAGGCAAAGCATTTGTGGCATTAACATCTGAATTACTTTCTACAGTTCTGACCACCTGTAACCCAGCAGGAAAAATTCAATCTTAAATAAACTTGGCTTTTATTAGAAAAATAACAAGGGAAGATCAACTGTACTGAGCAAGAGAGAAAGTAAAATCTCAAAGAAAAGATGATTATAAGTACAACAGAGAGGATCAGTGCACACAAGCAACAGGAAGCAATACTGATGTGTAAGACCACAAACTGGGCAAGTAACTTAGAATCTTATTAAAGCTAATACAGTCTTGTAATGAGGAATTGAATTCAAACCAGTGACAGAGGAGTAAGGTTCCAAAATAACAAAATCAATCTCTTTTTGTCTGGACTGGAAAAAGAAAAAAAAAAATTAGCAGGAAATTTAAGAGGGGCTTTATTTAAGTCAAAATGAGACAGCAACCCCTTTCTCATCTTATGTTCCTATTTCAGATGAATAGTTGTACCTCAATTTAACATATCTGAGTATTATTTAATAAATTTGAGTATTATTTTATTTATAGCTTTTCATTACTATTTCTTCCTTAAAACTAAAAGCAGTTATGTTAGGGAGATGTGGCAGGGAATGACAGAAGATGGTTCAGAAACAACACTTTCTTTTCTGCTATTTTCTCCTGACTGCTGAAAGAATAATGTCAAATCACTGACCCTGATCCCAGTATTTGACCAGTATGTCATCCACTGAAGGTGAGAGATTTCTTTTCCCCCTGAATTCCCACTTTTTACCTATTTTTCTGGTGTTCTCTGCACAGCCTAATTTGCAGCTTCTATGCAGTAGCAGACAGGTTTCTCCCAAATCATTTCATTTTTCTCTAGTGAGCCAAACAAGATTCAGACATCCTCAGCCTTATTCATCCCCCTAAGAGAGAAGATTTTATACCTCAGTAGTAGATTTGGGTAAGCTCTGACGAGCAGCCTATCTTCTTGTGCTCTTCAAAAACAGAAACATTGTCAGCCTGCCCTGAAATATCTCATTTAAACATTTTCTGGTGTCAATAAATACCTGTGAACGATTCCATAAATACAGCGAGCCCCATCTAGGTCAGAGTGGGTAGAGAGGAGGCAGCTAATACAGTGTTAATACTCCTAATACATTTTTCCCATTTAAAAGCCAGTAATTTCAGGCCCTCCAAAGAGGACAGCTTGCTCAGCCTCTCTCCACGGAACAGGCAAAGCTGCAAACCTTACACACACTTCACAGGCAGCAGACAAGGACGGGGGAGAGCTGCAGGGAGCCTGCTCTCCTTTTGTGTGCACTTATGGAACAGGGAGTGCAGTGTGCCCCAAGTGGCTGCTGTGACCTAAAGGAGCTTTTAACAGCAGCCTGCTCCCAAAGTTATGCATTCATAACCACCGAGAAATCATTCACGGCGCCAGCAATTGCTCGCGAAAGAGGCCTGAACAATGCGCGAGTCCTCTCTAAAAGCCTCCACTGCCTTCCTTGGTGTCAAGGGCTGGCCTTGCACTCACTTTTGTATCAAAAGTGTGTTTTCAGAAGACAGGATTTTCCAGCTAATGCTATGGGCAACAAAGCTAGTAATAGAATGGGCCCTCCTGCTCATGCAACATGGAAATTGGTTGTAAACAGGCAGGACAACCCAAACTCCACCCATGGCTGTGTTAACGGCCAGGTTTCAGCATCCAGAATAGATTAAAATGTTATCCCTAATGGTTGCCAGAGAGGATGAAGACAGCTGGGACCACTCTGGAATCCAGGTATAGTCTCCCACTGAGAGAGGGATGCAGGAAGGACAGTTCTTCTAAAAGTCTGAACATGTACTGTCAGATTGGATCAGGGAAAACATTAAAGCCAGAGAAGAGCTGCACAGAAATGACACCACTGTTATGGTACAAAAGTCATATTATATAGCTGATTCATGTATTTATAGGAGTCACAGAAAAAGTAAGAAGATACCAAATCCTGACACTCTGGACATGAACACAGCTCTTCTTTCAACAACACTGATTTTTTTGTTGTCAAGAGTTTGGCATGCGAAAAAATGGAGCCTCAGTTTGATTCAGACTTTCATGTCTGTGCTGTAATCCAGGGATACTTCCCTTCCAGGAAACAACAGGAAATAAAAGGGGGTGTTTGAAAATATATTTCAAAATTAATAATGTTTCAAAGCTTGTCTCTGAAACTTTTTATAATATGAAATTTATTTAGTTTTAAAAACTGAGAAGAAAAAGTTTTGTTAAATCGATACAGTTATCTCCATATGAGCAATTTCAAGCCCACTTTCGAGTAATCTTATTTTGATGCAAAAAAAAAAATGAGGAAGAAAATTTTAAATCTTGGACTAATATGTACATATTTAAAAGCACTTCTTAGTTCAGCCACTGATCTAGAAGTCAATATTTCACTCAGCTCTAGGACCTAAAGAGAACTATCTCAAGTATTTGCCCAAAGGACTAAACAAAATCACTTGTATAATTAATGTGATTTTCTAAGAAGAGTAGACTCAATACATTTGAGAATACCAATGTCTCTTAAGACAGGAGTTTTTTTCACAAGCTCATCTTAAGAAGATTCCTCTGCACTTCTTTCCTGTGCATATGTTCCAAGAAGCACTTAATGAGCTTCCCAGAGTTACTAAATAAAAAAGTAGTCTAACTACTTGCTTTCTAGTTCTCCATTGAATTTCTTATTAATTAACATATTAATGCTCCTTTTTTTTTAAATTTAACTTTAAAGAAAACAAGAACTTTTCAAATTAAGTAATGAGACAAGAATGCTAACAGCTTTTTTCACCCTATTAATTCAGATACGTACTAAAATCTCTGAGGTTTTTAGGAAGTAAGATAACAAAGATAGCAATGACAATGTTTCTATTTTTAAGACGAAATCCACTTGTCAAGCCAAACTCTTTCATTGCTGGAAATTTTTATCTGAAAGAAATTAAGTCACCCTTTCTGTTTTAATCCTACAAATGCTTTAAAGCATATACTCAAACCAGTAAATGTTTATGGTGTTGTACCAGCTCTGTGTCCTCCACTGGAGCTGTGGCAATGATCCCAAGGAAGCCTCTGGAACCCAGCTGTGTCACCAGGCTCCTGGAGGGAGTTTCTTCTCTCCACGTCTGGCTCTCATCCACCAACCTTCACATATATATCTGCACTCTCTGGAGCTTTAACAACAAGGACAAAGAATGTTTTAATAAGATGGTCACGGAGATTTTTTCTTTTGTTTCTTATTGTTTCTTCAATAGTTGACACTATTTCTTCTATTATTATTTACCCATGTAATTCCACTTGAAAGAATAATCCTTGTTTCCAGACTGAATGCAGCTGCAGAATGCAGTGACCAGGATGTCCCATGATCAGCCAGCTTGAGCAGATAATAAAACCTGAACACAGCCATCTTAACTTCCCTGTGTCTTTGAGATTAAATTATATGTCCCCAACACCCTTCCAGGTTTAGGACAAATGACATGAGCAACAGTTTCTTTCAGCACAACACAGAGGAAAGAAACCATAACAGAAAACAGAAGCAAGAAAGAATAATCAGTCTAGGCTAGAAGGGAAGATAAGTTTTCAGCTATATGAAGGCCATGCAGGAAATCTGTTGGGGCAGGAGGACCAAAAAAGCATTTGGGATCTGGTTTATTATCCATGTGAATAACAACCATACATGAAGAGTCTGGATTAAACACCCAGTTTCTGACAAAGAAAATCTTTTAGGTCATCATACAAGCTGTTCAATGCAAAGCTAATGTCTGTTAAAAAATTTGTTTACATTTTACTAAAAATTGAAATGTACCTTAAATGTGCTATAGTGCCTTGGTATAGGAAAAGAACAGATGGAGCTTTCTCTAGTCAAACCTCAGCTTGAAAGACACTCAGCCTGTAAAGCTGAAGCTTAGTTGGTGGTGCACTTCATGTCCTTCATGTAAAATATTCTGTCACTTTTAATTTTGTACCTTGTTTACTTTCTCTGTTACAAAAGAACTGGGACTTGTTTTTAGCAGCTCTGATTAAGTTTCTATTGATTTTCGAGATAGGAAATGGAACTTTCAGATTTCCCACATGAATTTAAAGCAAGTCAGATATTAACCTCGAGGTAAAACATCTGCCATGACATTCCAAGAATAGACAAGTACTATCTCACTGAAAACAGCATCTGTGCTCAAATCTCAGTGCCTGGGAGTTGGAACTGGAGAACAATGTAAGCAGCAGGACTGTATTTTCACATGTGTCAAACCACACAGGAGCACGCCCACATTTACTGACATTTGCATTCACTCAGATATGGATTATCACACACATGAAACTCCCTTTATGCACACACCCCTCAACTGTTAAAGCACTCATGGCTAAAGTGAGATAGAGATGGTGTCAAGGGGAATTGAGAAGAACGAGAAAGCTGATGCAGAGCTGGAAAAGCTTATTTTTTTAAATGCCATTGTTAATGTATCTAACCATATAATGGATATTTATTATTTTTGAGGCTCAATATCCCCTTTCTTAATCCTGTAACAACTGCCAATATGTACATACATTTTCTAGTTTAAAATTTTCATTATTAAATATATTCCTGGTATAGGTATTACTAGGCAGTATTTAATAGACTAACAGAAAATAAATATGCAACATGCAGTCTGAAATATATGCCATATTCAACATCTACTGAGCTGAAAACTTTTACCTTCAAGTCTTTGGACTGGTTTTACTTATCATGGTAGTCTTCTTTAAGCTAATTGTTTGGAGACATTTGTGATATTGGTGAATATTTTCAGACAAGGCACACTGGGTGTGGTTCTGAAAACGGAGCCCATGCAAAATGAAGGAAAAATTTGAAGGAAAAAAAAGAGGCAAAAATTATCTTTAGAGATGGAGCTGAAACATTTTTACTTCTTTTCTCTTGTGAAACAGCCATAACTCTTGCAGCTTGCTAGTGTTTAAAATGTGTACCTGTCCAACAGAGCTAGAAGGTGCCCCCTATTTTATTTGACAAACAAGTAAAGGGAACAATTTCAGTGGTATTCATGGACTTCTAAAAGTGAATTATGCCTACTGTCTTATCACTGCAAGAGTGATCCCACTGATCTTCTCCTTTGACTGAAGACAAACCTGGAACCTGCCTGCAATGCCCTTGGCAAGAGGAGGAGTCTCTGCAGCTGCAGAGATCATCTTAAACCATGGTTTATACACCCAGTCCTATGAAAAACACAGCTGGTCAATGCATTCAGACACCCCTGTAAAGCAGCTTTGATCAACAGAGTGCAGCACCTTTGAAATGTATTTAAAAAAAAAACCCAAACTTGTATTAATGACTTAATTTTCCAGTCCTGAATGTTACTATTAAAGTAAGTTAAAGGATATTTGAGGGATTTTAGGAAACTCTCTGATCCAAAAAAATCACCTTCCCAAGGCACAGAGAACTTTACACAGAAAATATAAAACTATTTTTCTAATTTGCATGAACCTCATTTATAAGCTTACACAGTTATTGTATACTAAGTACATCATCTTGCAGAAGGCTTTTAAATGGCACTTTTAAAAAGATGAAAAAATATCAGTTTTAAACTGTCATGGTCGTATTAATAACAGCTGACCCAGCAGCAAGCCATAGATGACAACAAAGGTCAAAATTTCATGAGACGATTAAAGTAAAAAGAAATTAAAGTAAAGATTGTTTAGCATCTATTATTATTGTTTATAAATATGCTTTATCACCATAATTTGCTTATTATGTGTAAAATCTTGTGGGACATTTTTACAATTCCAAGTTGTTTTTTTCTCATTTGCTGGAAAACTGAAACTGTGCTGTCACTTTCCCTAGCAGTGATTCAGGCAGCCACAAGTTGCCCCTGTTCAATACAAGGCCCGTGATTTTGTCCCAGATTTTCAGAGAAGGATTAAACGATACTGAAAATCAGACCTTCCATCAATGATTAAACTAAATCTCCTATGCTTTTTCAGAGCAGACTGCAGATGTTAAAAGGATCGTGTGTGAGAGAAAGAATGTATGGGTTGCAGAATAATAAAAATACAATAAATGCATAGAATGAAAATTGATAGCACTAAGTCCCACGTTTGCACCTGCTAGATGACAAGGTGGATATTTGCATGGGAGCAGTTACCACCGCTCCTAAATCCATGTTCTTGGGACTGTACTTCCCAAATGACACAGAGATTAGACAGATGGCTGAAATGAAGCATTCAATTTTGAAAAGAGATTAAAAAATTTTTGTGGAGAAATCCCTAATAAATTTCTATTGTTATCAAATTATTAGTGAGAAAGGAGCCTAAACCTGGAACAAAATTTTTCCTTTTCTGTATCATAATATTACAGTTTTATTCACTGATTGCCTCTGTAAAGATTGCAAAGTACATCTAGTGAGACCAGAGATGATTTTAAGGAGCAAAAATATTTTTGGAAAGGGGGTTTCCACCTGGACAGCTGTGTGGTGTTGACATTCATTGAAAAGAATTCCACAAGTTTTCATTTATATACCTAACAGAAACCAGTCTTCAGCAATGAGAGACAGTCATTTTGCATTTCAAAAGACTAGCAACTCCTCTGAATTTGTCAGAAAAAGCAGTCAGCATTTTTCCCCTCTATAATGGAAGACAATCCTTGGAATAAAATCTCTGTGTACAGGTGTGTGTAGAACATTACCACACCACATACTCACATTCTGCAGGAGATATGTATTTCACAAATTATCTACAGTCACAGGTAATGAAGGTGAGAGATTTCTAAAAAATTAAGGATGGAATCATTAACAAACAAACAAACAAACAAAGCTGTTCCTTCAGCTGGTTTTTGTTAGCAGTGTGTAGTTCTGCCTGTAGGATCATACTAGCACCCTTCTCTGGCTGTCATGAAACATTTCCCATCCATGCACTGGAAACACAGGAGTGTCCAGAGCAGGCAGTTGGGTTTACTTTTTATTGCTGTGGTTGACTGAAACTGAACAAATACAGCCAAAAGAAATAAATAAAAACAAATAAAAATGATGCTGGTTTAAATCTTCAATTGAACTAGACTCCACCACATTTGAATTGCACATGTGAGCAGCCCATTTATAGTCACTTCTCGTGAGCATTCAGTTTACAGGCACAGATGTTCTGGGAAAATGCATTTTAATCTCAGGATGAGATAATTTAAATATAGCCTTCTGTGAACATTCATACCAGTCAGGGAACAAGAAAAACACCAATCAAATTATATGACTAATCATTTCTAAGTTGTGCACGGATGTATTTGAATTTCAGATAGCAACCTGAGAAAAAGTCCTCAAAGCTTTAAGGAACATTCAAGTAAAGGGCTACGTGTTCATGGGGATTTTAATAATGGCAGAAGATTCACCCATGTTCACAAAAATGGCTCAAAAAAGATTATCAGAACAATTTGAAAAATGTTATTTGAGAAAAACTATCCTTAAGGGAGAGTTTTAAGGAATGGACAGCTTTATGGAATCTCTGGTGAGACTACAATATTTTGATGTTTAATAACCTTTCTATGAAAGCAGATATTCAAACATTAATGACTGAACATTTACAAAGAAATTACTCAATCTGAATGAAGGTTAAGAATTAGATCTGCTGGAAATACATCTTCCACCAGCATTCTCCAGGCTGGAGTGATTCAGATACTTTGACTTTCTAGTCTAATGAATCTCACCAGTAGTTGACAAGTAATCCTTTTCAACAAAGAATTCTCCTTTTCAAGGCAGCTTCCCTGCTCCCTGGCTCTCAGCAGGCTGAGGTTACAGGTGTCTGCAGTTAGAATGGGCTGTTCCAGAACTGCTACCACTTCCCATTTCCCACTGGGAGTGCAGCCAGACTACTCTGAGACCACTGTCTGCCCCACACACTGTCAGACTGCAATCTGGAGGAAGCACTGGAGTCACTTTAGAGAAATGTCAAAAAGAGACAGAAGGTATAAAAGTAAAAAGAAGACAGCAGCACTCCTTTGCAGAAAACTCTTTTCTATGACACATGACAAATACCTATTTCAAGTGTAACTAAGTTGGAAAATATTTTTAAAAGAACAGCATAAAACATAAAGGGTATTTTGAAAAACACATATTACACTATAAAAAATGGGAAAACAAGCAGAAATGTGTCTGTCTATGTGGGAACTAATTTAGTTGCTTTCTTGAAAGCTCATTCTGAATACGAAGCCACACAAGCAATCCTCAGTTCATTTGCCTTTTCTTTCGTTTCTGTAAATAGGCACAACATAAATACATGAGGGTATTGTTAAGCCTCAGGTTTGGAAAGTGTTGTGTGATCTTAGAATTGTAATTTCCAGAAATGGTAAAACCACTGCTGTTATTTTACCTTGACTTCACAAAGTATCAAAATGTGCCATTATGCAATGTAAATCATTGTCTTAATTAGACAGACGGTTGATTCTGATCAAAGCTAACTTGAAACAGACTTTCATACACTTCTTCCATCTTCAGACAATTTTTTCAGGGAATGTGGCAATATTCCTAGGAATGTATATACATGGAAGATATTTCTATTGTTAATCAAATTTATAGAAGAAAGTACTGATACACTGAGACACATTGAACTTGTTCAAATTGGCATAACTATTGGCACTATGCCAAACTTCATTCCAGATCATGCTGTGCCTCTAAATTACCTTCCCAACAAATGACTTTGAGTGTAAGGCCATCTATTCTTGAGACAAAGACTAAATCAGCAGAGGTATCAAGCAGCAAGTTAATACAAAGTTACTTTCCAATCTTTTTTTGTTGGTTTAAAAAGCTCAGGGTACTTGATTAATAGATTAGGTACTCTGTTCATCCCCAAAGAATGAACAAGATGCCCCTACAGAAAAATCAATTAAGAGAAATGAGCATGCTACAAAGGAAGACAAGAACTGTACTCTTAATTCCATAAGGAATATTTTAGGCTTGTTTTTGCCAATAGTCCCACCAAGACCAAAACACTGGGTGAAATGAGAAATATTTTTGTCTTGCCTATGGCTCATTTTTGGCATTCACACCCCAGAGATACATAGAAAACCTGAAGTCTCAGAAAAATTTAATGTTTTAAAATCCTATGTATGAGTAAGAAAAAATAGGCTGGTTTTTGTTGCTTTAGTTTTTCCCAGAATGCTGTTATTTAATTTCATGCAAAGGAGGCATAAAACACTCTGTTCTTAATTAGTTCTTGATACAGCTTATCTGCTTTCATGAGGGTTTGTCAGCACAGCATGAATCAGAATCATTGGAGACCACTACTTAGCTTAAGTTTATGCATGATTTGTCTTTAAAAACAGATTGGTTTGAATTGTTGGATCGCAGAGTAATTGCAGACACTATTGACTTTATGTAACAGGTCAAATGTGATTGGGATGCTCCCTTTTCAAGTGCAGTACTTATCCTTGGGAAGACAAAGCTTCACATGTATTTAAGACCATAAATGGCACATATTCACAGGGTTTTATGTTAGTAAGTTTGGAAGTCATTTATCAGTTGAAAGCCAGAAATGGCAATCAAAGACAAATGAGGAAAAAAACACCAAAAAACCAATTTCATTTCCACTGCTAAATTATTTTGTGGATTATAGATACTGCTAACAGCAATCTCAAACTCTCAATGTGCTTTTAAAATAAATTATTAACACTCACAACACCCTTGTGAAGAAGGTAAATATTATCTAAACGTTTTACAGGTGAAGCTGCTGCTGGACTGGGGGGTAAACTGGCTCAAGGGGTGGGGCAGCTGGGAATGCAAGAGGAGAGGATGTGGACACCACAGGTGGTAAAAGTGACCCCCCCAGGGCAGCTCTGCTGCCTGGATCAGCTTCTGCAGTGCCCCCAGAGCTCTGCACAGGACACTCTGCCAAGGTACCCCAGCACCCACAGCTGAGGGTCAGGACAGGGCTAAGGACTTTCCTGGGGTCATCCCTGCCTGCCTTAGGTGTGCTGTGGGTCTGTAGCTCCTGACCAGCAGCTGAACTGCAAAGCTCCATGCTGCAAAGTACCTGCAGTGCTTCTGAGAAGGGAGAAGGATGAGACCCCTCCCTCATGCTCTGACAGCACAACCAGCCAGCACCTTCATCTCCTTCATGGTCACATCCTCAGCAGGGCACAGGCTGACAGGATCTGCCTAGGAGCAGAAGAGATTTTGCTTATTAATTGCATAGCTAATCCAAACCAAGGAAGAAAAAAACCAGTTTTCCATTTATATTTCCCCAGCAATATTTTGTAAACTTTAAACACGCATAGGGGTTTGGAATACAGCAGTGATGAGAAAGGCATTTCTCTTGTGAGGGTTGTGGTTCCTTCCCAGAGAATCCTACAATGCTCCACATTCATGGGCATGATCCTGCAGATGCTGGCCATGAAGAGCTCCCTGTGGCTCCAGTGGGAGCTGTGCTTGAGAAGTTTTGGAGCTTTTAGCAATATTAGACTGTAACAGTCCCCTGAGGAATCTGTGAACACGCCAGCCAATATGGAGCACAGCAAACCAATGCTCTCACAAGATGTCTTACAGGCTGTTATCCACAGAGAACAGAGACACCTGAGAATGACCAAACACACACAAAACATTACCACACCTCAACCCTGGTAATCCTAGTGCCTTTCAATGTGAGCTCTGCCTCCAAGGACTTGTGTCAGCATGTTCTTTGTCAGACATAACACAACAGGGACATGAAATTCAGGGTGCTGCTAAGTGCCACTGCTTTTAAAATAAGCAACTGAAGTGTAATCCTAACATTTAACCAGGGTAAAACTCTATAACAATGTCCAAACTATGGCATAAGTATAAACACACTTATACTGCTGTGGACTGAGACCAGTTCCAAGCTTCAGGGTGGGTAGATAGGTCTTCCACAAAACATTATTTCAACTTTCAATTTAGATATCTTATTTCAGACACCAAAGATTAAATTGCTTTAATGAAAGGTCAACAATGCTGCACAATTTTGCTCTCTGTTGTCAAGCACAGCATGAGACTGCAGGGAAAAGGACAGTGTCATGTGGAAAATAGGATGATGAAATTACATAATTTTGATTTATTAATAATACATTATAGCCATATTTGCTATGCAATTTAAGGTTGTATAGACATTAAAGTACAGAACAGATGAACTTATCTTGCATGAGCAAGTTCTATTATGATATCCTATAACTTATACTGTGTGATTTTGTAAACCAAATGCTTTAAGTTTTATTTATGTGCATAATATAGCCAAATATGCTCCAAATATGAGGAAAAAAAACCAGTTAAATTTGCAGAGAATGAAAGAATATTTTGTCTTTTAATCACGAAATACTTCTTAAATCTACTGTATTAGAAATCAAATTTGGAATACTAGAAAATGGGTTTTGTTTTTTTTTCTTTTAATAATTCTATCCTTAGTAATATTATTTGTATTTGTGAGGTTTTTTTTTTCTCTCCTTGAACTACAAACCAATCAGGTTCATAAAATGCTGGCAATCAGGAGAAAAAAAACCTCTTATACAAAAGTTCAAGTCTTCTCCCCTATTTTGCTTCAGAACTCTCTGAAATGAATGAAAAAGAAGATGAACTTTCTCCTTTTCAGTGTAAGTTTTGCAACAAGCACAGCCCATGTGCTGCAGATGCTGCCCTGGCCAACAGTCCCAGTCAGTGCCCAGCCCTGAATGCACCCATCCTTCCCAGCCACCCCAGACATCATGGATCCTCACACTGCTGTCCCTAATCAGTCATGTGCCTGCTGGTGACCACATCTTCAAACTGAGGACACTCTTAAATGGGCTGGTTTTCTTCCCATCTTTGTGAAAGACCTTTTTACTAGGAGCCATTTGGCAAGAAATCCACAAGGTCATCTGTAATAGAAAAATAATGGACTAATTTGAAAGCTGAAGCCCAAACATTTGCTTGTAAAAAGTATGGCCAATTGTCAACTTTGCAGCTTTGAGATAAGGTATCTATTTTGATAGATTAGAGTATCCACATTATACCTTAGCACTGTAAACTGGAAAAAGAGACATTTTTTGGGGAAGCTCACAGAGGGAACTGGCAGCCCTTGCTCAGGCTCAGCCATTTTGCTGGTCAGGGCAGCATTTTGACAGCTACTTTCTGCATTGAAGGAATCTGACAGAATTTATAATCTACTGTTTAAGTTCTAAAATAAATGCCCATTTCAATGGAACCATTATCTAATAGTAGAGCATCCTACACTGATGTAGCATGTTGCTATGCTGGGAATCATAAAGGAATTACTGTTTTTCAAGGACACAGTGACAGCAACTTTGAAAAATCACATAGATTTTAATTTGATACATGTTTTGGCTCTTGAGTACTGATCAGATTAATTGTCCACTGAGCCCAACTTGCATCATCCTTTTAACTTTTTAACTACCATATGAATCAATTCAGACTTTGCTATTGTCTGAATGGCTTGTATTTGTTAATAATATACAGACTGGCTCAAGGCATTAGTACTTCATTACAGTTAGCTGTAAACAATATTGCATGGGCATGGAGTTCTAAGACCTTTGCTTTAATTTGGTCCACACAAGCATGAAAAGTCCCTGCAAATTGCTTTGCTCATATGTAGCTCATGTCACAACCTGTACAAAATACACATTTTTGTAGAACACAAAAAAAAAAAAATCCCTAATAAAGCTAAAGAAGAGCTTTCTAATGACATGAGAGTATTTAATGGAAGAGTTATCTATCTGTTAAAAAAGAGCAATGTTAAAAATAGTTCTTAGTTTCCCTAGAAAGTGAAAGATAGTGATGCACAGAAGTTACAATTTAGAAAGGATTTTTTTTTTTAAAAGCAGAGGAGGAGGGAAAGTCAGTGTAAGATGAATTTAACTCCTCAGGCTTGATTCTAGACTGCATACATTCGTTTTTTCTATGATCAAGGAGGAATTTGATTATGTGCATTTCTACAATGATTGTGTAAAAGAATGCATCAGTGCATCCAGTGAGAGTTTTTCCAACAATTTAGAGTCAAGATTTCACCAGTTGTCTCTACAGCTGGGTATACAGTCTATGTTACGCCTGTCTTTTCTGGGCAAAAATATTTGAAATATTTCATTCATGGTCTGCCAGCTTGTCACATATCTGCCACAGATGTAGGAAATACATATTATTTACATTTTTTAGCATTTAGATTGTGCAAGTACTGTTACTGGCAAATTCTGTCTACAGAATAAAATGTAGGAAGACAAATAAGATACCTTCTATTTCCCCCCAAAAGATAACTGCAAGGAAATGCACACTAAAAATAGATTGCATTATTAAAATATTTGACATGCACTATTAAAATATTTTATTCGGTATTCAAAATATTAATGATGACTGCTGATTCACTCCAAACTTTCTTGGCTTGTGTCAACTGACCTCTTGTGGTATCATATAATGTTCTTTCAACATGGCAAAAAGAATACAGTAGTTTAATATCCTGGCAGCTTTGCATACATGTACTCCTGCTGTAGTCATACACATTCTCGTTATTTAACTCAGCTAAAATTCTCACTGGTTTGGTAGCATATATAGAAAATGAGCTTGTGAGCATCTACATGATAAGAAAGACAACCATTGGCCAAATGAAAGCTGTGTAAGGTCAAGCATCTTCAACTGAACCCCTGTTCTATGCAATAAGGTGCTCCTTTAAGTTGGAATCAAAACATTTTTTGTATGGGCATCATTTTGTGGAGAACTGGTGATAACAGCATTTTCCTGCTCCTGTAGTGATCAAGGTTCTTGTTACAGGTTAAAGTAGGTGAGCTTAAAGAAAGACAACCATTGGCCAAATGAAAGCTGTGTAAGGCCAAGCATCTTCAACTGAACCCCTGTTCTATGCAATAAGATGCTCCTTTAAGTTGGAATCAAAACATTTTTGTATGAGCATCATTTTGTGGTGAACTGGTGATAACAGCATTTTCCTGCTCCTGTAGTGATCAAGGTTCTTGTTACAGGTTAAAGTAGGTGAGCTGCCTCAATTCTTCAAAAGAGTAGAGGAATGTTCTGACAGTGTCCTTCTTGAGGAAGAACAGAAAATAACATGTCTCAAGTGAATGCATAGATGCTATTTCATACATTTCTAGTTACATGTAATATGTAGATGTTATTAACATGCTTGAGTCTGTAGTGTACACAGGCTCCTTGATCCACAGAAATTCCATCTGGCTTCTTGTATTGATTGTCTACAAATCTTCCACTGTTTTCAATGGTTCAGCCACAGAACTGACAGTTAGATCATCTGGCTACAGCTTCTTCTTTGACTCTTTTCTACAGGTTTTCTTCCAGGTTTCTTCTAAAATTAGACTAATTTTGGCTGTTTCATCTAATTTGATTACGAATCAGTATTTAATACTGCAGTCATGATACTGCTGTGGCCTGAGAACACCAATTATAGGAAAGGTGCTTCCCCTCTGGAAGGTTCCTGAGGGAAATAATTTTCTCAGGCACTCAGAGCCCTTTGTTGCTTTCCATAGCCTGCTCCAGGTATGTCTGTGCTCCAGCTCCTGACACTCAGTTTAGACTTCAAACACATTGTATTCTCTTCTTCTACAAGCTGAAAAAGTCACATGGGAAAGGTTCAGATTCAGCTGTCATTTGATAACACACAACTATACAGGACTTGAGCTGAAAAAATTGTGAAGGACTATTTCTGATCAAAAATACAAGGGGTAAGAAGCCTTTTCTTGTCCATAAAAAAGTTTACTGAGAAAATCCAGAATTTAATTTGTGCAATGCCAAATGGCCTAATTTTCTGATGCTACTTAAATAAAAACTGAAGACCAGACTGAAAACCAGACGTAAACAAATATTATGAATTTAGTTGGGAAAAGAAACCTAAATAATACACTTATTTTAGAGTAAGAGTGTTATGTTGCTGGGAGCCATCCCTTATTATAGCTAAAATGTCCTTTGTTGTACACAAACAAACTCCATCTAAACATATCATTAATACTGACACAGCTTAGGTCTTCTACAATTTTCTTCCAACATACTGTACATTTCCATCTAGAACATGGCATTAAGAAAAATGAAGGCTTTGTGCAGTATAATAAACATTTCTGTAGAAGTCTATGTAGTATTTCTGCTTTACATCATGATTCATTTATCAACCTGAATTAGGCTTTTGAAAGAGGAAAATGCAGCTTTGCAGTTCAGTACCTTTTCTGGTCTTTTCTTGCAATAACAAAATTGCTTAATGTCATTTCAAGTTCATCCTGTTCCATGCACACATGTAGGCAGAACTATGGGTAATTCACTTACACAGTTCAACATCTCCTTTGTCACAGATGGTAAATGTGCAGATTTTTCCCTCAAGGAAAGAAACTCTTTTATAAAATAATTGTATATTCTGCTCATTTTTTTTCTGTCACTGATGCTCTTGTATTGTTATTATACTCTGTCAAGCTGGTAATTAGCATTCAGTCTCCATCTGACACAAGCACAGCTCTCAATCCTCCTTAAAAATCCCTTAGGACACGCATGGTATGTAAAATAATGTGAGCTAGTAAAGGGGGGAAAGTACTAAAACAACAACAATAATAATAATAATAATAATTTTTAAAAGAAAAAATAAAAAAACATGAGACAGTGCATAAGCACAGACTGCTTTGGTCATGCAGTCGATGCATGGCTCTTTTTCAGTGAACTGCATGCAGCTAATCCTGCTGTGTGGAATAAGCTTTCAGAATGCTACAACTGTCTTCCTGCAGCTGTCCTTTGCTTTTCCTACACAAAGATCTAAATCCTCTTCCCAGTCTCACCTTTCTTCCAAACTTCTAAGGCACACAGTGTATCTTTTACAACAGTGACTGCCCCTCCTCCATTTTCAGGTCTCTTGAGTGAATAATCATTTCCGCTTCTCAGAGGAGTCATTTTTTGGACAGTATCACTTGTGATACTTGAGGTATCCTATTGTTCTGAACAACTCTAACTAGATTATATAGTTCTTGGTAAAATGATAATGTCACTTTAGAGCTTTGTGCACCTACCAGAATTCTTCCAGTTTCAGCAACAATGCCGTCACTAGAAATAAAAAGAAACAGAACTTTCCTTGTAGTTCCTACAATATCCTCTTTTTCAGTGATTTCTCCTTGAAGTGACTGGTGTGATCACAGGGTAGGCCTACTCCAGAAATTCTGTAAGACTAGGTGCACCACACAGTAAATTTTTTGTTGAAGCTGTACCCTCACACACACTTGTGCTTTCACGTAAGGCAGGCAGGATGTGCTGAAGATGCTGGCGTAGCCCCCACACTGTGTCACATCTTATCCAAGATGGTGAGTCAGTTTTCTGCCTTTGCACTCGCACAGCAACAGGACAGACAGAGCAGTAACTCTCACTGAAACTGATGGTTTAATATCATCCCAGTATCCTAAAGTTACTGTGGAAATGACAACAAAAAGAGGCTTACACCTCGATACCAAATCAGTATGAAAGATTACCAGGCCAGACTTCAGAAGTCCAATGGCTCTTGTCAGTCATGTAACAAGGCAGAGAGGCAGGGATGTCAAAGATCTGCGACTTGAGAAAACCCTGAATTTCTTTGAATATAAAATATCTTTATTTTATGATGTCAAAATATGGTCTGTCATACAAAAGCTGCTGAGTTGATAGCATAGATTTGTGCCTTAAAACAAGAATACCAAATTTATGCTAATATTAACTAACGGTCTGGTCTGACACTACATGTCTTGGCATCAGTCTTAAAGCCCAGAAAAACTCATGCAGTTGACAGAACATGTGTATGAGAGACACCTGCCAGATCATTGCCACCAAGGTGTTGAATAAGGAGTCCCTGGAGGTCTCCATTTGCTCATTAGATCTCCTCTCCTACAGCAATGTAACACTGTAAGTGTGAGCACTCAGGAGTTGCTTTATTTCACTGCACAGACACTTCCCAGGCATCCAGCTATGTATTTGACCAAAAGAGGGAGAAAATCTCTTGACACCATTGCTAACCAAATGTAATTTCTAAGTGTAAAATGCAGTTGTAGAATAATTCAAGGATTTAAGAAATATTGGGTGGGAAGAAATACCTCATTTAGAGCAAATTACTCTGAAAATGAGATCACTGTGGGGATGACTACAGCAATTGGAGCACATCCAGCCTAAGATGCACTATTTTCAGTGTTTAATGAAGCCCTGCTTATTTTCTCTTATCAATTGACTGGGATGTTGTGTGAAACACCAAACCTGTAACACTCAAATATCTAACACAACCAGCATCTGACACAAGCAGCATCACACTGAGGACATGCACTTTCTGCATGTCACAGACCTAGAATGTTTTAGGATTATTTTGATAATTCAGAGTGCTCTCTCCTCTCTTACTAATAACTTTATCTTTTATTAGGTGAATCAAAGAGGAAGATTAGGGACTCTGTTAGTCTGGGATTTATGGTTACAGTGAATTTAAACACATGAAAACCACCTGCTGCAGCATCCAAGAAGGAACTATTACATACCTAAGTTGGGAAAAAACCCCAAAACATTAGAGGAGGATTTTCTGCTTTTTGTAGAAGAAAAGTTCTGCCTCTTCCTGATCTCTAACTTCAGCCTCTATACAATATTCATTTATTACCAAGCTAATAAGTCAACCTTCAGAACACATTTCCACTGTATCTGCTCATGTGTTTACACTTTCCACGTACCAGAATTCCTGTTTCCTAGGATCTTAAAAGTTCAGAGTTCCAAAAGGAGGACCTTGTGGAAGGAAGGAGAGGAGCAAATGCCCAGACTCGATATTGCTGCTCAGCCCTTTGGGCCATGAGGCTCTCAAGTGGCCTCTGTGTAATTTTAGGTGGCAATATATCATATCAGGGGATGTTTCAATGATATTTTATCTCAGTGACTCCCCCACAATTCCCACAATGGACAGGAACCATTTTTCACAGAAGGTGTGTATTGCATAAAGAGGAAGACATTTATCTGTGTAAACATAAGTTCATCTTCTACTGTATAAGTTTATGCATGTGCATAAGAAGATGTTACTTTGTGCTGGGGATCTGGCTGGCATTGGAGCACAACTCCTTTCTGGAAATGACACTGGCTTCCTAGTATTCTCCTAACAACTTTGGGGCTAATTCCATTCAGCCTGGGGAGAAACAAGGGAAGTAAACTACAATAACGATGCTGTCCCCCTGCAAAGACACAGCATTTGATGGGAAAAACCTCCTGGGATGTCCTCATTTTTGGCTCTTTTGTGGTTGCTTGGAAGAGTGTACAGTTAGGCTGGGAAGGAGCCATAGTCTCAGTCCACCAAAATGCTTAGCTCTATGCTATTTTAAATCTTACTTTCTCTTTCTGAACTTCTTTGAGAAAATCTTTAAATTATATATCTAACATCTACCTTTCTTTCTATCTTTAAATATCCACAAATGAATGGATAGAAATTTCTGACTATTAAAAGTAAGAATCCATGTCATATATTTCCCATATTTGATTTCACTTCTTTCATCATGTATGTGAAATAGCAGATTTGCATAATATCACATTTCTCTGGACTGTGCACTGACCTGTGTAAAACAACCTACCAGAGAGTAATCTTCTTTCATGAAACACCAATTTTTCTGATGCCTTCAAGGCAAAAAATGTAGACAGCCCAGTTTTCAAAGTCATGGAGAAAAATATCTTCATAGATTCAGGAAGGAAATAAATACAACTTTGCTAACCAACCACTTCCGTGCATTCTAATGGCAACATGTTGCAATTAATAAAACAAGCATGTCCCATACTGGGGGAAAATGCTGACCATGCCAGAATAAGTGGGCCCATATATTGTCCAAGCATGTAAATAGATTAAGTGACAGCATAATTAATCCTCAGTACATAATCAATGAGGAACAGTAAGGCCTTGTGAAAAATTGAAGACATCAGAATGAGACTGAATTTTCCCTGAGCTAAAATGTGGAGTCACTAGTCAATGAATCCTGCCTCAGGAGACTGCAACAAATACAGAGAACCAGCTCAAGGACAGCCAGAGTTGTAAATTGAGAGCTATAAAAAAATAATAATCTAACAATTGTGCCAACGTGTTTATAATTTATAGGTTGGCGTTACAGGTGAGAAATAGGGGTTAGCAGTCTGTTACAATCTGAACTTGAGTCAGTAAAGCACTGCAGAACCTCTAAATCACCACTTCTTTCATTTCACATAGTTTAAAAACATATAATAAAACTATCAGACAAAGCCACTTTCTTTCAGGGTTTGAAGCTGGAGCTGTGGATACCAAACTGTTCAAAGTTAGAGTGCTACTAGGGAGTCCAGCAAAGGGAAGCTCTTAATTTTCCTTATACTCTTTTCTTTTTCACGTTGGGCACTTGCCATAAAAGTATAAAAAGCACAGGGGTCTTTTTGTTATAATTGAGGCAGGCAAGAAAATAAGAGTTCCATTTCACATTAAATTTCAGTGTTCTCAAATTTAATTCCATTTTGATAATCTAATTCAAGGTACCAAAAAAAAAAAAAAAAAAAAAAAAAAAATTTGACACTGATTTAAAATGAGGAAAACCGG
>VZRH01003727.1:253334-344212 GCA_013397555.1 Urocynchramus pylzowi | reverse complement strand
AAAAAAAAAAAAGTTTGAGCATGCATTTAAATAGAGTGAAACTGGAACCTTTAATCCTACACAGTGCTGAGTAACTCTGAGTTTCAAATTCCCTTGTCCCAGTGGGTGTTGAGGTCAGTGCTCACCATAGAGCAAATTGGAGCCTAGCAGGATTCTGTTCTCTGTAAATAGGGGAGGCTGCCTCTTCGTGCTCTACAGGGACTGAGAAGCTCCTCCAAAAGGGTTTATATATATGAAGGTTTCTTGGACATGACTCCCCCTTAGAGAAAAGTGAATTAAATGGAGCAACTCTGTATGCATTTGCTAATAACTGGACAGACAGCAGAACAGCACTTTTACATTTTTTTCAGCCATTCATCTTTCAAAGTTCCCCATGCTTCCCATGAACAGACCAGTCATTATTGCCAATCAACCCTCTTACAGCTTGTTCAATGTGTAGGAAGGTACTGGAGCATAGTATGTAAAGATGGTTCTATATTCACTCAAACTTTCCCTTCACGATTAAGTATTGCAATAAATACTTAAAATACTTATAAGCAACCTTCAAGATACTGTCCATTTGTCTGAAATAATCACCATTTGAGCTGTAACTCATCTTCCCTTACAACTGATCTACTGCATTCCTCTGCCATTGTGATGTGAATTTAACCTGAACTGTGAAATACCAATTGGCACTCAGTATTCTTCCCCCATGAAAAGCTTGTGGAAATTTTCATGATCAAATTCCTTTTCCGCATGCTGTATCTTTCATTTCAATTCCAGCAATTTTTCATGTGCATTTTTCCTCGTTAAATGCTCCCACGGAGGATAGCTGTAGCACTAATGGCAACTAAAAGTTACTACTATTAAAAAAATTGTGAAAACTGAAGTAGATCAGTAACACAATAAAACTGGTTGCTAGTGGGAGTGCAGCCAACCTTTTATACTGATTGAGTCCAGTGGCCTTTCTACATTCAGAGCCCTTTCTTTGAAACAAGACTAATGAACACGCTGACAGTGGTGTGACAGGCAGAAAACCTACCAGGTGAGTTCCCTGGCTGTATCTTTGTGGGGGCTTCACAGTGCTTTTACTTGCTGGGTTATTAACTGAATAAGCAAAATTGAAATATTAGACTTCTGTTGTCACACTGTTCCGTAAAAATGCTTCTCTTAGACTCACTACACAGCAGTCAATAAATCTCAAGATAATGTTAAACAATTATTCAGGTCTGTCACAGGTCCCTGGATATTGTAAGAAATTGGGTTGAGTGAGGCAGTGATGTGTCTGCAGACAAGGCTCAACACTGATTTACCCAGCCATCTTTGGTACTTGTCCCTAGTACCAAAGGGCTTTTGATACCTTGGAATACTCAGTATTGGGAGAAATTTATAACTATTTGATGGATAAATTCACACCTTCTCAAGACAAAGGCTAACTCTCCATAGCTTCAGCCTAGCAAAATGAAGGTCAAAAATGAGAGCTATAGGATAACAGGAGTTGACATGTGCTAAATAGATATAGTGCTTTCCTTCTCCCAGAGGAAATGAATTAAAAGAAAACCAACAAACCAACTTAAAAAACTCCAACCAAACTAACAAAAACAAACCTCAGATGCCATATTCTGAGAGGTTTTTTTAGACTTAGAATTCAGACTTAAGAGTTACCCTTAGAATTTATCAGCAATCCAGCATCCTAGGAGAACCCTCCCATACTGCAGGTGAGAAACCGTGAGCCAGAAAAAACATACTCACAGCCCACCTGGACTCTGGGCTCATCTCATTTGCAGCATCCTGTAATTGAATGAAACTGCTGCTGGAAAGTGTGTGATGGATTTAAAACCTGCTTCTGGGGTTTCCATTTTGCTATAACCTGGGTTTAAGACAGCTAACCCAGGAGCAGAGGAGCACAGAGGTCAGCACCCGCTGCAAAGCCCACACTGAAGCACCTGCTGTTCTGAGATTCCCGCCAGCAAGGCAGCACAAAGCTTTGGCAAGTGCAGTTGGGAAAGTGCAAAAAGCCTTACAAGTACTTCAGGAAAGAAAGTAGAAGCTGAGTACAAATCTCCAAGAAAGACACTTTTTTGAGCAGCCTGCTTTTATCTCAAGGGAATTTAGCATTTCTGTAGACCACAGCTACTGCAGGGTCATCTCAGGAGGAAAGGTCCAAGCCCTCCCAACTCTCCCTGTCAGAAGCAACACTTCCAAATTTCTCAGGAAACCAGTGAGTACGGAATGTAAGGCCAAGTGTCACATGAACTCCATGATACATGTCAGGTAACCTCGTATATTATCCTGGCATATTATCCACAAGCTTCCACATCTGAATAGATTCACTGTACAGCAGCTGATGGAGGCAAATCTGTGTCTAACCAAAGCATAGAGGAAAAAAAAAAACAAACTATGTACATACTTTTAAGTGTGGATATATAATGGACATAGTATTTAAGAGAAAAGCTGCATTAAATATATGGTGTTGTGGGGCTTTTTTGCTTTCCTTTGTGAAAAAAAAATCCAAAACAATACAAAGTATATATTTCACTTGACATAATATTAAGTATATATGAAAATAATTATATGAAAATAATTATTATATGAAAATAATTTATTTCCAAACTGTCACTCCTTCACATGTTCTCAGTGTAGATAACTGCAAATATGAATATCATTCAGAAGCTGTTGTTTTAAAATGCTACCTACAAAGGAATTGGATTTTAAGGAAGAAGTTATGAATATGCCACAATTGGGAATGAGGTGATGCTGCACAGAGTTCCACAACCATAACCTTGAAACCTTTCAGAACTCAAATTCAGGCCCCATACATGCCTATCTTATGGACAGCTCAACTTTTCAAAGACTTCAGGCTTTTAATAGGAAGCTCTTGGCTTCTATGCCGGAGCCAAACCCACAGCTGTGGTTTAGCAGCGTTAATCCAGACTTGGGCTGCATCCAGGACAGGTTACACCACCCAAGGAATCTGCTGTATCTTCAGTAGATTGGTTTGTTTTCTCCAGGAGAAGAACAGCTATTTAACCTGTATGCATATTTCTATATGACTTTCCATTTGCCAATATTTTCATCTTTTGTCTGAAGAAAGGAAGTGCTGAACACCTTCTGCAGAAAAACTTCCTCCAGGTCAGCCCTGGAAAACTAAGAATGGAAAGTTATAATGTGGCAAACAGGAAATACATTTTCAAGCTTGTCTCACTTTAGTTCAATAACCTTCTTAGCAAATTAACTGAATTTGTGTGGGGGTTTTCGGATTTTCTTTCCCCCAAACCTCATTATAGGTTCATGAAAACAGGAAATTGCCTCCATTCCAACAGATTGATCTGCTTGCACAGAGCGTGATGCTTCTTTGTGCTCTCTTGTGTAGGTATTAGCATGAGATGAGATATTTCCTGTGCCAGCAGATTTGCCCAGAATGCATGGCCTTCAAACAGAGTCACATGTGCACTCCCTCAGGCACTGGAGTGAGACAGCAGGATCAACCCCTCGCTGTGCCAGTGGGTGGGACACACCCAGCTGTGGCAGTGGGAGGACATGCACACACCCAGCTGTGCCATGGGGGGACATGCACACACCCAGCTGTGCCAGTGGGAGGACATGCACACACCCAGCTGTGCCAGTGGGAGGACATGCACACACCCAGCTGTGCCAGTGGGAGGACATGCACACACCCAGCTGTGCCAGTGGGAGGACATGCACACACCCAGCTGTGCCAGTGGGAGGACATGCACACACCCAGCTGTGCCAGTGGGAGGACATGCACACACCCAGCTGTGCCAGTGGGAGGACATGCACACACCCAGCTGTGCCAGTGGGAGGACATGCACACACCCAGCTGTGCCAGTGGGAGGACATGCACACACCCAGCTGTGCCAGTGGGAGGACATGCACACACCCAGCTGTGCCAGTGGGAGGACATGCACACACCCAGCTGTGCCAGTGGGAGGACATGCACACACCCAGCTGTGCCAGTGGGAGGACATGCACACACCCAGCTGTGCCAGTGGGAGGACATGCACACACCCAGCTGTGCCAGTGGGAGGACATGCACACACCCAGCTGTGCCAGTGGGAGGACATGCACACACCCAGCTGTGCCAGTGGGAGGACATGCACACACCCAGCTGTGCCAGTGGGAGGACATGCACACACCCAGCTGTGCCAGTGGGGGGACATGCACACACCCAGCTGTGCCAGAGGGTGGGACATGCACACATCCAGCTGTTCCAGAGGGTGGGACATGCACACATCCAGCTGTGCCAGTGGGTGGGACATGCACACACCCAGCTGTGCCAGAGGGTGGGACATGCACACACCCAGGGCTCTTGGCCCTGTCACAGCAAGGTGCTGTCCCTGTCCTTGCCCTTGGCACTTCAATGATAAAATAGTGATGACACTGTCAGGAATAACTTGCCCCATTCCCCCTCTGCTACTGGAAAGTTCCTCAATGAGAAATTCTTCTTTGAAAATTCCAGCAGAAGAGCTGGAATTACACTTCAGTACACTGGAACCACATTGATGTAGGAGAATATTTATGTGTGTGTGTGTGTGTGTGTATGAATTTGAATTCAATGAAATTTTTAAAAAATACTGTTTTAAGTCAATCTAAAATCACTTTGAGGAGCACATTTTCAGAAAAAAAATTAAGATTTTTCAAATATTTCATTACAAAATGAAAGATATAAGTTTCATCCATCATAATTTTACCATATCGTTTGAAAATATTTTTTAATGAACCTGAAACTAATCAACATAGTCAACTTGCATTTGATAATAATTTAATTTTAAAGAAAGTAATGTCTTTAGCAAGTTGGCTTTCTTTCTGTCTAAGGTTGAGAAGAAATGTCATACCCCCTTTCATAAAATGAACAATATTTCTTTCCACAAAAATGTTTTTACATTCCATACAGATATGAAACACTTCTGTCCACCCAGTACCCACCTGTCAAATGGGCTTTGGTCAAAAAACTTTCTAGACTATAGATATATATTTCCTGTTAAAAATAATTTCTATAAATTGAGCCTTTCTAAATCAACATTAATTTAGTGCAAGAGTTGCATTTTTGGTTAAAAAATAAAGTCTGGCAGGCTACAGTGATTCAGAATACTACTTTAGATGCTTGATCACTGCCTGCATTTCTAGTCCCTGTCCTTCTCTTCTGCCTACTCATGTGTTTATGTGACAATATAAATCATCTTACTCTTTACAATGAGTCTTACCTATTTCCCTCAAACCTGGAAGAAAAACATTCAGAACCACACTAACAGAAGCAATCTGGGAGATGTCAGCTGCACCTCCTCTGTCCAGGCTAAGGCCCTTGTGGCTCTTCTGTCCACTGGGCACCATCTGCCCTTCCTCTCCTCCACCTGCTGCAATCTGGCCCCAGTTTAAGTGAAACCAGCACTAAGGAAAGCCTGACACACATGAGCTTGAGGCTGTGCCTTTCAAATCCCCCTGCAAGGCTTGGCCACCTATGCCCTCAGGATCAGCCTGGAGTGCCACTCTTCCCTCTAGCAGAGCAATTCCCAAAGCCTGTAAACACAGGCTGCCTTCCCTCCGGGGCACTGGTGAGCACTGCAGCCCCTGGAGTGGGGCTGACACCACATCCAATCATGCATGGTTTATGTAGGGACCAGCTATGGTTTCTCCAGCTTCAGAGAGGGGGCCCATGCATATCAAAGAGCATGATTTGGCTTTGTGGACTGAGAAGCTCTTAATAATTAAAATGACACAGACACAGGTGTGAATACTCAGTAGCATACAGGGGGAGAAGAGAGAGGACATCAATGACTGCACACCTGAATACTCATTTCACAGTGTCCTTTCTGTATAGACACTTTTCTTGCAGTGGAAAAGAAAGAAATGTCAATTAAACAAACTTCTGATCCCACTTTAGTTGGTTTAACACTTGCAAGAATAAAAACAAACAGAATGGATGGTGTAGAAACTTCTAAAGTAGACATTACTTCTGATGGGGAACAGCTAATTGCCAACACAGAATGTGTGTGAAATATTGATTTAGTTTGTGTGGATAGGGAAGCAAGTCCCAACACACTTTCATCTGTTCTTAAATATAAATGAAAAAACAATACATTTGCTCTAAGGTCACTGAGGGAACAGAGGATCAGCCGAAGCACACACAGCTTGTGATTTATATTCAGAACCCACCAGCAGCAAGAAAAGAGAGACTGATACCATCATTGTACAACCAGCTTTGGATCATGTTGTGCATCTGAGAATGCCAGCAGAGTCCAAGGCTGTCTCTGCATTCAGCAAACCAGTCTAACTCAACAATCAAATATCCTTTTCTACCCTTCAGCCACATACAACACTATTTTATGTAGCCATTAAAAGTATGCAGGCACTAATTATCACGGTTTTGGGTGTCTTTTGAATACCAGTAAAAAGTGTAAAGCCTTTAAAGAGAGAAGTGGCCATGGAATTTTTTCAGAAATCAGGACAGGCCTGTAATCACTCATCACATGAAGAGACAATTGAGAGTTTAACTGTGTGTTCAGAACAAACAGCCCTGTGCAGGGAGGGGAAAGGGTGCACAACTGCTACAGCCACTGACAAGAGTAAAGAATACTTTCATACAGGGCAGTGATCAAGTTAATTTGATAGGTAGCTCTGGGAGCCCTGTGGATACTCGGAAGGTTTAGTGAACAAGATTTCATCAAGGTGGTTAGTTGCCTCTCCATCTGCTTCACAAGGAACTCTTGGCAAGTTTAACTCTATTTTCAGTTGCTAGAGAGACGCTTTCAGCCTCAGGGTGAAAGCAGCATTGGTCTTTCCTTTCAGTACATAGCATTGTAACTTAATTTTCATATAATTTTCCCTGCTGAGGTTGAGTTTGGAAGCAGAATTCAAATAAATTTTTCTCACAAAACCACAAAGCAGTTTATAAGACGAATATTAAAATTAAAAACATAAAAAAGTTCAAAACTAACTGCAAAACATGATTGGTTTGTGGTGGGTATTTTTTTTTCCTTTTAAGTCAAAGGCAAACAATTCACAATGAATAATTTATCTGATATATTTTTTTTTTTTTTTTCATAGAATTTTCTCTGGTAGTTAGTTTAAACCTCAGGTACATTCCATTTTTAAGCTTTCCTAAAAATTAAGCCACATTCTGAACTTTCTTGGCATGTTCAATACTCCAGAGTCAGAGAGTGCACAGTAGAATAGAAATGAAGGCATGCACATCTTCAAGTTTAAATTTAATATTAAGCTTCTGTGAGTGCACCCTCATAAAACTTTGAAGTGTATTCCTTCCCCTGCTCTCCCCTGAGGAACTGACTAGCAGAACAGAACCATGTGAATGCTCATGAAAAGGAGGAGCACGAGAAAAGCAAATTAACTCAACGCAGCTCTTTGAACTAAAAAAAAAAAAAAAAAAAATTGGCAAAGTCTGGATTTAGGATGTGACACTGCAGATTTACAGAATGGTTAAGAGCAGAAATTCAGCTATTCTCAAATGTGCTGAGCAGAATGTCTATCTGCATGCTCATCATCCAACAAGCTGAAGCAAAGATAATCTTGCTAGCTCAGCCCTTGTTCAGATTTGCAATTTATAGGAGTGGAGTTCAAGTGGCAGGAAGCCTGGTGCTGTGTCCCTGTGTTGGTGGTCCCTGTGGCTCAGGCTGGGGGCCCCTTGGCAGCTGTGCTGCCCCTCCAGCTGCCCTCTCCTCAGCTGGATGGCCATGGCAGAGCAGCCCAGCCCAGCCCCTCTGCAGAAACAGGCAGAGGTACAAAGTGCTGCATCATTTAAGCTGACCACAAACAATAAATAACCTGAGAAAGAGTTTGCTGGTCCCAGCTACCTCAGATGCTGCTTCTACCTGCTCTGTGTTACTTCTATGGGGAGAACTCAGCATCTCCCAGGTTCAGCAGTGCATACCTCCCTGTTTTGGCTCCTGTTCATATGCCATTCAGTCTTTCAGTGCAGCTCCATTCCAAACAAAACATCAATCAATCACATCACACAGCTTAGAATCACAGAACCACAGAATCATTAAGGTTGGAAAAGGGCCCCAAGGTCATTAAGTCCAACCTCTGACCAAACACCACCACATCAACCAAACCAAAGCACCAGCTGCCACATCCAGCTTGCTTTCCTGGGCTGTGAAAACCTTCATTACAAACATAAACCAAATGTAATTCAGTGTTACCTAAATTTGCCTCAGGTTCACTCTGTGTGCAATGGCAGTCTTAGATAACAGAAGCACAGGCCATGAGTAATTAAATCATATTGATTTTACTCAGTATCACAGTGATGATATGAGTAATGTTAGCCTTCTTATAATGGAAAGAAAATACTGAGTGGCTGTGTGAATAAGATAATTTCATTTTCTGTAAGATATCATCAGAAATTACAAAAAAAAAAAAAGGATTTCAAATCAGTCTGGCAAAATATATGTTTTTGAAGGACTTTGACTGATAAATTTAAAAATAATTTAACCCAATAAATACACAGACATAATTCTTTGCTGAGCCACAGAAAAAAACTGGGATGTCTCAATGCACTCAAGGCAGGGATATGCGCAAAGAAAACTTATCCTGCTTTCAAGTTGTGATTTATGGGGAAAAACTTAAAGATTTAAGGGGAAAAGCTTATAGAAATTCCTCCCTCCCTCTCTCTTTGTTCCCTAAAGTGCAAGGGGCTGTTCCTGCCTGGTCCTGCTCATGCTGCCTGTCCTGTGCTCTGCATTCTGACTTTTGTGGTCAAAGCAGCCCACAAAGCCCATCACCAGCTCTGCAAAATTCCTCAGGACATTGCTGGAGGATAGAACTGTGTCTGGTGGCTCTTTAGTTGCTGCAGCATTCTTCCGATCTGGCAGAGGCATGACAAATTTGCAAGTCAACATGTTTTAAGATGGATTATCCTTTTCAGAAAATGTCTGCAGGGATGGTTTGGGAAAAAAAAATCCTTTAAAAGTCTTGTTCCTGCTTTGCTTTTCACACTAAACATGAGAAGAAATATACAGAAAGGATTTCTGCATTCATAGCTAATGGGGAAGGGATGATGTAAGGTCACATCCCATTTATAAGAAGGGTTAAATGGCCTTTTCATTTGTTTTGCTATTCCACATAAAGATATATTTACACAAATTCCAAATATTATGAAGATAAACCTGTAATATCTATCTTTTCACCTTTAGAATGATAATGTGAGGAGAATTTTTCAAAGTTCTGCATCGCTGCAAACCCCACATATTTCATAAAGATGATTAACCACTGAAGAAAGCTCCCAGCAATTTAACAAATACAAGCAAAAATTTAATGCCTTGGAGGCATATCAGATGCTGGAGGATAGCTTAACTACTGAATTACCCACTAACCTCCTCTTCCAGCTCTGCCTTGGGGATACTACAAAAGATGTTTCAAGAATGAGATAGAAGGCATTGAAGGAAAAGCCATGTTAAAAACTTTTAAGGAGTGGCCTAGATCTTGACCTTATCTAAATTAGCTTGGACTTGCATAAGATGGGAAAAGGTTGATGTGGAGGAAAAAGAAGATGATAATGATCAAATGTCTTGACTTGCAGACAGGCAATAAATCACTTTTATTGAACATGCCATGAATGACAACAGAGAGTCTTAGACCTGAGAATGAGTCAGTGGAAACATTGTGTCTTCTGAGCCAGCTGAAAGGAAAAAAAAGTCTCATAGTGTGGGCATTGTCTTCCTAATTTGCAGAAATGTAAATAAACATCTTTCTCAGCTTTCAGTTAGAACAGAAAATACAAGCCCCAAACCTTCTGGATAGCCACACAGTCAGTAAATCTCCTCTCCAATGAAACAATTTTCATTCACTATTTCCTTTAGCAACCACACTACACTGCCCAGGGCTGACCTCTAGGATTTAGGAAAAAAATCCTCTTTTGGCATCTCTTGATTTCCCCTGCACACTCAGCTAAGTTTGGGGCCTGTCTGGAGAGAGGAGTGAGCCCTGCTCCTGTCCCCTGTGTGTGACAGGAGTGTCCCACCCCTCCCAGCAGGCTCTCCCTGCCCCTGCTAAGGGTGACCTGGGCACTGGGGTGTCCTGCAGATGGGGACAGGTGCTGATGGCACAAGGGGCATGTGAACTGCAGGCAGTGCCTTGCAGGAGCTGCAGAGTGAGACTCAGGGTGGTTATTGTGATGTTTTTTTGGGTTTGGGTTTTGCCTATTTTTTCCTTTTCTATGTGCTCTGTATTCTTTGCACATCTCTTTGTAGCTCTGTAGCCTATTGTATTACTGACTAGATTTCCCAGTAATTTTCCATGGCCTTTCCCTCAGCAGAAAGACAAAACAAATTCCAGAGCTCCAAGCCCTGGGAGGTGCAAGGCCCCAGTGCTGTCTTGGTTCTTCCTGGGAACCAAGGCCAAGAACAACTCTTTGAGATACATTCTCATGGACAAAGTACAACTAGTATTAAAATGGGGGGCTCCAGAAAAGGGGCTTGACCTGGGGGGCAATTGCATTAGTACTTGTCCTCCTAATTGGTGCTTTTTATCAATTATGCTAATTTCCTAAAATCTATAAAAATTTATTCACCCCTGTTGGGGTGGGCTTTTATGGACATCTTTCCATAAGTGCTCCTGAAGGCCTTCAAATAAAGATCCACTCTTATATTACCTCCTTACTAAAATTATCTCAAATTTCATTTCCAGGTTAGGAAAAAGGCAACACTTGCAATCAGCCATACCACATCCCTCACACCTGGTGGCACCAACAAATATAGCTGGGGACCTTTGCTCTTCAGGTTCTTCTTCCTGTTATTTTCTTAACAAAGGAAAAGCCTTAAAGAAGAAAGAGGACAGTGCAATCATTTCAGTGACCTTGTTCATACAAGCCAGTATTTTTAAACACAGATTTTAAGTCTAACCACAAACTTTGCAGAAGTAATCTCCTGCTGTTGCCCTCTCCAGTTTTTCCAACTTTTTTGCTGCAACCAGAGAGGAGTCAGCAATCTGAATAAGATCACTCTGCTGTTGCAAACTGTAAAAAGCACCAAACAAACAAGCAAAAAAATATTTCAAATAAGGCCCAACTCAATGCACACAGCTTCAACAGAATAGTGCATGTATTCTGAAGGCTCTTAAAAATTGTATTATATGCTTTGCAAATGTTAACTGCTTAGTTCTTACACTTCATGGGATGCAAAGGCCTAAAGGATTCATAGATAAATTCACTTGGTATTTTAGTTTTTTGAGAAGGACGGGGTGGATAAAGGCTTACTGCTTACAAAAATAATAAGAAAAAGACCAATGGTACTCATTCTGCTAAATCAACTACAACAGTTTCCACATGGGTGTACAATACATTTGTGAGCTGCTAAAGGAAAGATGGGTTGTGACCTCTAAGATGGGAGTGTTTAGAAATACATGTCTCCCTCTCAGGGGTTTCTGATAGTGGAGGCAGTGTTTGTTTACATATGGACCCTGAAAGTTTGCTGTGCCTTCTTTTTTTACTGGTCATGTTTTCTGTTTTAGGCTTGTAAATTGAGTTGTGCCTGTACAAATCTCTCAATGCATCTCAGAGTCATGTAACAGTCTAAAGAGAACTTCTGCCTTACAGGTGGCATAATCAGGATTTCTCAGGAGTTCAGGCCTTTTTCTCCTCCTCAGCACATTGAGTAGGTTTGAACCTTTGCCTCACCTCATTAGTTAGTTCAGTTCTCCAGACACACTGAAAACTCCATGCTCGTCCCAGGTAGCCAGCCTCCAAGAAAACAAAGGACAAGTTCAAGCCCTTCTCTCAGGTTCTTTCTTCAAGGTCTGTCAATCTTCTCCTTCTGAGGTGAATCCTGGAGTCTTCAGGGGCTTCATACCTACCCTTTTCTGTCAATGTTCTAAACATCTCACCTGTCTTTCAACTATTTCCTTTTCATTTATCTGTCTGTTCCCCTCGTACTCCTGCCTATGATTTAATATCTCTATATTAAGTTCTCTAACTTATTTTTCACAGTACTCCTTCCTGCTCTTGGATTCTCTTGGCCCCTCAGCTTCCAGGGCACATTCTCACTGTGGCCAAAGTCCCCAAGGTTTTCCAGCCTCATTTCACTATGAATATCCATCAGCCAGCTGCCCTCACTTCAAGTGCTTCCTGCACTCCTCTTCACTCTCTGCAAAGAGATTCACATCTCCTTTCTCCCCCTGTTTCCTACAGCTAACACTGGCTGGGGTCTGGGCTACTGCAGGGACAATTCTTCAGTCTCCTGCAATATTTTTTGAAAGGACAAGCAGTATCTTCTCCCAGTTCTCCCACACAGAAACACTGCTGCATGTACCACAACAGGCCAGGCTCTCCTCACTCTGATTTCCTACACCTTGCCATCCAAAGCCTGGAACTCATTTCATCAGCCTTCAATATTCTCTGGAAGCATGAGATATCTGTAAGAAAATGACTGCTCCAGAAAAACTTCAGAAAACTTAACTCAAAGGCAACAAGCTTTGTTTACATTTCCCAGCCTCAGAAAAGCTTTCAGGTATTTGCTCACAGGCTGCTGTCAACAAAGGGATACAAAACATTTGTACCCCATCTGCTAAAAGATTATTTGTGGCTTTTTTTTTTAAATCTGTCTTGTGACACTGTACTTTACAAACAGTTCACACAATTCCACTTTTTTACTCTACTTTTTTACTCTTTTTAATCTTTTTTCTGGTTCTCAGGGAAGGGGGAAAATTCCAAGGTGAGAAGAAACTGCATAGAAGGCAAGTCCAACTGCAATTACTCACACAGTGGCTGAACATTCTAATCAAATCCTGAATACCTGGAATTTTTCAAGTTTTTAGATCTTAATTTCACAATTATTCCTCTGCTGTATGCATACTTTCTATGCTGGCACTAGGCAAAAGGTATTACCAATGGAATAAAGGATTTGTAGGAGATTGTTGTACAGTCCTATTAATAATATAAAATCAGTCTAAACCACAAAGCAATTTTGTTGACTCATGGGACATTAAACATACCTTATTTAATGCCTTTGTACTTTTTATTTCTGAGTTGTCCTTCAAATCATTTTTATTGTCTGATTTAGAATAATTCAACATAAGATATGAGTTTTCCAGCTAAGAAGCTGGAATTACCAATTCAAACATCAAACTGACTTTGCTCCCAATATGCAAGCTTATTAAACTTTCTTTAAGCTAGAAATATTTTATAATCCAAGAATAGCTGTTTAATACATTAAATTCTTTTACTGCTATAAAACTTAGACGGCTAATGCACCACCTGTTTTAGGTTCAGGGCATGGATAGACAGATCATAGATCTTCTGCCTATAAATATGGGCCAAATTCATGCTTATGCACTATCTGAAATAGAGTGCCTGCACCAAATCTTTAGATAGACACAGAAGTTACTTATACGTTTTTCTCACCTGATTGCATTTAACCCTCAGATGAACTGAAAGAGATTATATGCTGAGATGGCTGGTTATTTTCTGATAAGAAACTGGGGTTTGTTGGAGCATCTTAAATGTTAAAACCTACATTTTCACAGGAAAATTTTTGACAGTTTTGATAGAAAAAGCTTCCCTGATCTAAAATGGAACTGCAGACAGAAAGACAACTGCTGTTGTCTCACTCCACAAAAAGACTCCAATCCTCTGGTAATAAAGTCTTTGCTGTGAGTCCAGCTTAGCCCAAGTAGCAGGCTCATTTCAGCACAGGACTAAAGGGCTGATCAGGCAGGTCTATATTTATGTATGCTTATATATGGAGCTGCACCCATTTATTCAGAATTTCACCTGAAGATCAGCTCTTCATGGCAGCTACAAAACTTTGTCTTTTGGCATGATTTCCAAATCCACAGTGTTCCTGGCTATTACTGAGAGCCAAGGGGATGTGAATCACTATTTGTCTGCAACCATTCAGCCAATAGGTTTTTTAAAAGCAGAAAGAAGTAAACTTATTTTTAGAAACAAATCCAAATGAAACTGTTGTAAACAAATCCAAATGAAACTGTTGTAGGCATACCTGCAAGCACATGTTATTCAAGGGTTAACACAGATATACACAGGAGAGAACATGAAATGTCCTTGAAGTTTGTCCAGAACTTACAGGGTTTAAAGGAATATTTATAGGTGTACAGAAACAAAAGACACACAAGTGCTGATTTTTTTTTTTTGTTTGTTTTTCTTTGCACTGATATTCAAGCTTGTGAAATTTTAGTGGTTAGTATTTTTGCATGAATGGCCACTGGGTGCCACTGTTCTGCTGCACAGAAAAAGAGCTGAAACAACACTTTTGTTGCAGTAATAAGAGTTTTGCTATTAAAGTACGTATACTACTGCTTCACATACCTATCTTTTAGAAATGGCACTGCTGCACAGTTCATGGGGAGCTTTTTCATAGCAGAACAATAGGAAAACTGGCACTAAGAGACTGGAAAACATGTTTAAACTCAACAGGCAATATAACCTAGAAGAAACTTTTTTCAAGAGTTTATTTTCTACTTAATAAAAGAGAGACTTATCCAGGTTCAGGTTCAATATTCATTTGCTGAATGACCTTGTGGAGCTCACTGGGAGCTGTCCCTGCCCAGCTGGGCACAGCTGCTTTTCCAGTACACAAATATGTACATCAAATGTTCAAATATACATGGAAACAGGATCTAATGCACTGAATTGGTTTCTAGAATACACAGTGTGTGTGCAGCTACAATAACTGTGCACAGGTAATTGGTGCATTTCTGAATGTGGACACCACATCCTTAAATCTTCTGAGCCTTATTTTCTTCAGTTAGGAAATGGGGCTAACAATGAGTATGCAATTTATGGCAAGAATAACACTGCAGGGAGAGACCTTTATACAGCTAATAAGAACAGGTTTGGGTGTGTGTAAGAAGTAGCCTCAAGAAGCTGAAGTCCAGCTGGAGTGGGACTTGCAGCTTTAGAAGTAAACAGTATCTCATGCTGGGGGAGGACAGAGGGTGGTGTTCTATGGGTCTGACCTGCCACATCCCATCCAAGTAAATATAACAGCAGCAGTAAAAGCCACCGTTTGTTCCCAGCTGTAATATAAACATATTCAAGGTCTAAATAAAGCTCCCAGAGGTCAATGAAGAAAGAAAATTTCAAATGCTGCCAGTCCAAAGCATTAAGTTGTAAGTAATAAAAGAAACAGTGAAAGACTGAGTTCCTTGAAAGTCCAGAAGACAGACTTGAAATATGAAAAACATCAGAAAGAAAAAAGCAGCCTGAACTACATTGTGACACCTTTAGGACAAATCAGAAAGATCTTTCCAATCATGCAGAGAGTTTTCAACTTAAAAAAAAATATAATAAGAAGGAAAAATTGTTGCAAATTGACAGATTATTGAGGCTATTATCTTAAATAACATAACTTAATCTTTATAACATGTTATACTGCCCAAATGTGGGCTGATAGCTATTCATCACATTGCTCTGGTGCATACTTGAAAGAATTTCAGAGATGCTAAATGACCTTAGAAAGATTTTTTAAATAACAGAATAAGGCTGGTCTTAATCCACTGCAGAAGCTAAAACCCTATCATGTTCCTCCAGAATAATTTTGAAAAGTGAAGAGGACACTGGCCATGTTTTCTCACCAGAAATGACATTCACCAGAACCTTCATGTCTTTAAAGCAGTTCAGGACTCCACAGAAAATGCTGTGTCCATGCAAGTACCTAACAGGATTTTGAAAAGTACTTTAGGAAAGATCTAAAGAATGTTTCTTATATCTTTCTTTATTATCCAAGGCAATATTTCTGTGTTCCCACCTAAGATCAAAACAATTTGGTGTTATCAATTTTAGCACTCTTTGACACCCTGCTGAGCCCATCATCCTTGTCCAACCCACTTCCTTTCAGTCACTGACAGCTTCTAATTAATTCCCTGCCCTTAAATTCCCTCACCCATCCTCTGCAGTGTGCCCAGTCCTCATGAAGTTCAACCATAAAGAAAATCACAGCAAAAAATAGTTTGAAAGGAGTCCTGAGTTACCCTCTAGGTAGCCAGGTACCCACCTGTGTCAGTCATTCAGCAACCCAGACAGGAAGACGACAAGGTTGTCTGCACTTCTTACCTTTCATGTTTGGAGTTTAATAGGAGGTAAAAATTGGTTTCTGTCTGATGCTGACTGCCTTCCCCCACCTGAAATGACCAGCTCAAGTACAGTACAGGGAAAACTGTTCCACTTCAAGGAACTGCTGGGCGAGGTCGGAGCGCAGCAGAGACAGACGCGACCTTAGGGCACTTCCAGATGTCCTTGCTACAGTGAGTGGTTTGGGAACAGCTTCTACTTTGAGACAATAAAGATGAATTTTATTAAAACTAGTGAACACTCCTAGGCTTAGATAATTTGGGTGCACCTGAAAAGTTAGAGGAAACAATCTAACCTGACCAGAGTTTAAAGTGAAAAACATCCAGCCCATGTTCATACTGCACTTTGTAAACATGGCCAAGCAGAAGAACTGGCAACAACAAGCACAGAATTTTTTTTTATGATTATTAAAAAATTGTTTTCCATCATGGTTTACAAAGTGCTATTATTGTGAAAGGGTTGGGACACATTTGCAGTTGTTTTTCTCTCATTATAATCATAAACAACCCACAAATGTGCCTTGAGTATAAAGGCCATAAAGCCAGATACCCATATGAAACAAACCATGCTGAGATTAAATGCATTTTCAATTAAAATTTAGATCTGTACCCTGTACCCTAGTCAAGTGATCTTGCAGCACAGCCTTTATTTTAAAGCAGACAGAAGCTACAGATATACAGTAAGAGAACATTTCATGCTTTGGTAAAACAGAGGCAAACATATGGTTTTCACATCCCTAATTTCATTACAGCTCAGCTCTTCTCAGCAATAACTGTCTCTCCCATAATACTTCCAAATGCCCTGAAATACTCTAAGTGAATTTGGTAACTAGCAAACTGCTGTGTTTCTCTGTTCATTAGCATGAACTGTCTTGTTTCACTTGCCTATCACGCCAATGTGATCAGGCATAATGCAGTGCTACACGCTGTAACAAGTCAGACAAAATTTTAAAGGCCACATGTTTGGCTTTATACTTAATTCTCAACAGCCTGTGTATTGTCCATTACACAGCCCAGGTAATTTAATAGCCCAGCTGCTCGAGAAGAAAGCAAAATGACAACTTTTTACAAGTTTAGAAACTTGTATTGTTGTCACTTATCTGTGAATGGGTCTCCATATGTAGACATTTATGAGGGCTTTTTACCATCTTTTGCAGAAACAAATGCTTACAGCTTTCAAGAACTTCTAATAAAATTTAATATAAAATATTAAAGAACTTGGAGCATTTAAATATCCAAATTCACAATTGTTGAAGTGCTTGAACACTGTGAGAGCTGACCAAGAGCTGGAAACGAAGCTTGGCTGTGGGTGCATGAACTACAAATTTTCTTTCTGAAAAAGCTCAAAATCAAAAGTCAATAATCTTTCTGATGAAAAGGTGAATAGATAACATCATAAGACATTTTCTCTATCATACAGATGTTCTTGTCCAAAACTAGCCCAGAGCCTGAAGGAGAATATGGCCCTAGACATTTTCCCAAGCAATTCACTATAGGGAGAAAATTCCAGTTGTGGGAAAACCTTGCTGAGGATGGAAGGAGGTTTCAGTCTGCCTGCAGCCAGCATCCCTCATGCCTCCTGGGCTTACAGGCACCAGGAGTGCCTCCCAACCCCTGCATCTATTCTGTTCATGTGCTAAGGCAGCACAAAACAAACACACTAAGGTAGCAATACTTATCCTGACCTAAGTCACACAGCCAGTTTTACATCATTAGTTCTTCCCTTTTCCAAACCTGGCAGCTTGTTCAGGGAAGATCAGTGCTTAGATGCAGAATATTCCTGGGATTACCCAGAAATAGTTCCTAGAAAGCAGAGAGTGCTCAACCTGGAGCTACACCTATATCAGAGGAGATGAGCCATTTTATCACTACTTTACATATCCTGCTAGGCAGGCTGAGGCAAGGGCACCTCTCTGATCTCATATTCCTTCTGAAGTGATAAAGAGGATCTCATGCTGTAGGATTTAATGTGTAAAATACTTCTTACCTTAAAAATTAAAGTAATATATATAGATATGGGTCAAGATTAGGAAACACTAATACACCTGAACTCTTAATCCCATTCCCCATTACTCAGGACAATTATTTCATGCTAAAACAGCAAGGCCTGACTCTTGTCATCTGGAGACCCCAGAGGAGCTCAGCATTGTCTGCTGTACAAACTGGGGACTTGCAGCACAAAGCACAAAGCCCTGTGGCCAAGCACTCTTGGGCTCTCCAGAGTGCCAGCACAGCCCTGCATCCACCATGAGAGTGAGGGGGGAAAGAGGAAGGCTGAGCCTCCCAGCCTCCCACTGTGGCACCTCTGCTGGGGTGCACCAGCTTTTATCATTAGTTCCACTTTCAGATTGTCTCTTTCAATCCTGTTCCAGCTTTTCATTTCTACACTTGGCTACACTTTTATATAATCTTGTATCACCCTGGGGAGTGGTTAATAATTTTAAATATTTTATCTCAGTTTCCTTTTTGCAGCATTTTTTTTTCTTTGTATTAAATAAAAGTAGTAACATACAAAAGGTCAGGAAGGGCCAAGCCCAATATAATTGTTTTCATAGCATGGAGCTATGAAATAAGAAGCATCCAGGGAAATGAATGACCTTTACTTCTGTAAAATTTAAATACTTAAAATAAGGTAATTTGGTGCCAGCCAAAATGTATTGCAGTTTACCCTTTAGTGAAAATATGCACCAAATTACATTGTGTGGCTGCTTGATCAGGTACAGATTAGAGGTCATCAGAAGCTCCACAAATCACTGTGTTCTGGGACAGGAAAGGAGCAAAGTTATGGCACAAAACCCCCAAACAAACAAACAAACAAAAAATGAACAAAAAAAAATCCAGCACAAAAACCCCAACCAAACAAAAAAATCAGAGTAATAGTACCCTAAAAGTGAAAATCTCTGGCCCTAAGTCCTGCATCTATTTATTCTAGCTGAAAACTCTCGTTGAACATTTACATGCAGGAAAAGAGCCTGGTTGAGGATGATTATGAAGTACCCATGTATTATTAATAATTTTAAATATCTGTGGCACACACAGAAGCTCTTCATGTGAGATTCAGATTCATAAATAGAATCTGTTTCTCTTCAAAAAGACATTCTACCTTCACATAATAATGCACTGATGGTTTTGCCAAATAAATGTTTTTGCTTACACTTTACAGAGGCCTTACATCCAACTACCACAAATGCCTACACGAGCAGAATTTGAGATATTCAAGAATATTTTGAATGCAAGGCAGCCAGTAATGAACATTTTACTTTTAATTGAAATATATATCTATCTCTTGTAAAATCCATAGATCATTCCAACAGAAGAAAGAACATTACATGAAGAATTTGATACACTTCAAACTAAAATAAATGCATCAACTATTAAAATAAATGTGTGTATTACAGGAAAAATTGATCAAAATCAAATACAATATTTTATTCACCATATCAGACACATCCTTCTTGAATCACTGCTTATTCAATGCAGGACAAGATGTATCATCTATCAAAACAGATATCTCCTACAGTAAATCAAGTCCACCATGTGATTCAAATATGTCTCCTACTGAATCAAAAATATCACCCAATACATCAACTATGTGGCACCAAATACATGGCATTTTAAAGAATTACTAAGCAGAATGCCTCTAGATGTAACAAGGATAACGTTTAAATTAAAATTTATTTAGTCAAAGAGATAGTATTTCCAGACTCCCTAAAAGGTTGATTCCTGGACTAGGGACTGTTATTATATTAATATTTCCTTGAAGCATCCTTTGTTTAAAGCACCTTGCTAGGATGAAGTGCTTTCCCCATCCAAGAAGAAAAGGAGGGCTTTCATTCCACTTTGGTCCACTCCCCAAACCTCTGACATCTGGACCAAGCTCTAAGCAGCCACATGCTGTCCCCAGCTCCTCAAAGGGGAAGTGCCAGCCTTTTCCAACACATTCAGAACACCACAGTCCATGTACCATTAAATAAAGAGATGCAAATATTATCAACATCAACCCAAAAATCACGGATCGTCGCCATGAATCACCCAACAACCAACTAACAGGCTGATCCTCCACTGTACTTTTTTATTCCATCCTCATGTAGCAGAAAACCAAGTCCATGCTTAGCCCGAAAGAGCATAGATGGCCTCTACAACACATTGCCAGAGTGTAAAGGAGATGTCAAATGTTCATATGGGCTGGAAAAACCAGTCAGAAAAGTTGGGGAAGAGTTCTCAAATATGCAGATGTCAATCCTGGCTTGGGAACCTACTGAGACATTGACTCAGATGCTGGGACAGTGACCTTGTGAGCTACCCATACACAGTTTCACTGCATTTTAAACTTTTGCCTCAGCAACAGGCAGACACAACTGAGAAAGACATAATGCTGTGCTCCACTTGACCTCAGACAACCATTTTCATAATCTTACACATTGTACGTGATCCCATAGTCTGTCCTGGAATTTGGTGTCCCAATCAAGGCTGTGTCCCAATCAAGGCTGTGTCCCAATTTGGTGTCCCAATCAAGGCCTATAAAATTTGTTACAAGCCTCAGAAGAGTCATTTCTGCAGCCTCAGTGCCTACCTCACTGTGCCTCCCATCTAGGGAAACTCTGTGTGACACAGAGGGAACAGTGCTCTTCATTTCCACATTCACTCAGCACCCAGGGAGGTAGGGTGCTGGCAGATGAAATGCTGCACAGCCTGATGTGGTGAGAATCATTCTTTGTTTATTATATTGGGGGTTCTTTGGGTGCAGGACTTGTGACTACTGAGTATGAGTGACCTTGTGCCTCTCCTTTTCAAGGCAGTTCAACATGCAGCAAAAAGAGGGGATAAACTCTGAGGTGAGAAGGGAAGCTGAGAGCACAGAGCCTGACATTCCAGTTGTGGCAGTGAAAGAAAGGCAGATTTGTTTTCCTCTCTCTGCTCCCTATAAAGAAATTGACAACTCAATTTTCAGCAGTGCTAAGAAATGAGCATTCAACAGAACTCAGGTTAAAACTGACCACACCTGATATTATAAAGACTGTCAGGATCAGATTAAGTCACCTACATTGTCAGAATGTCTAAAATACAGTCTGATTAATTCAGCTTGACTATGTTTCAAGGATGACAAAATTTGTTCCACTGGGACACTCCCAAATTGTGGGTTTAACTTATAAATTAGGCTATGGAACTGCTGTTCTTACTGCAAGCTCTTAAAAGGAACAGCAAACCATGCTTGTTACTCCTCTGTCATTCCCTATCACTCTCCTCTGTCAATGTAAGCATTGATTATAATTGCAGTTTTGCCCAACTCAGATTGATTAGAAAGTAAAGCAACAAGAGTAGTATTATTATTCCAAAAAATGTCTACTGACATGAGACATAAAGCTAGCATGATGTACTTCTAACAAGTAGAAGAAACATATGTTTTCCTTACACTTGGTATGAATCCTACAGAAATACAATTCTGCATTTCTGCTTTTTCACAGGAAAATATACCATAAACTTGGCAAATCTGGCCAAGGGAAGGAGCAATTTATGAACATGATGTCTCTACCAGACCTGCCTTACCTCTTAAATCTGATAGAGTTAACCTGAGTAGTGTCTGTGTATTTGGTTAATTAAGAATCTGAACAGCAGGAACAGTTTCTAAGCACATGACCTTGCAGAAGGTGATGTTTATCTCAGATCAGGATGGACACTGCTGGGCCTGGAGAGAGTTCAGGCAGCAAGGTGGGTGTTGCTTTGTTCCACCTCCTCTGCTGGATATTGTCACAGCTTGAAGCTGAAAGTGGATAACAATTCCTCCTTTCCAAAGGACAGAGCAAGGCTGGCTGTGATCGCAGGAGGCAGCAGGAGGTGGATGCACCTGCTCGACAGGAAAGCTTCTCTTTGGTGGGAAGACATTCAGTGAGGATTCTGTTCACTGTCACACCACCATCGACTTCAGTGAGAAGAAGAATTGAAATTAGAAAGTTCAAACTTACTTCATTAATTACTTCATTAAATGGTCAAATATTAAAATTCAGAAATAGAATATAAATATCAGGGTAAGCCAAACTACACAAACTCAATATTTTCTCTTGCAACACTTGTGGTTTCAGTAGGCAGAGAGATCCAAAATCAAAATGGTGTAAAGACACAAAGATTTATTTGCTTTCTCTTTTTATCTCCCTCTCTTTCAAAGAACGTGTTATCTTACATTATATTGTACTATCTATTTCTACATCTTGTTATTTAAAGGAGCTTAAAACCATTAAAGATGGACTTTGTTAATGGCATTTTCTAGAACCTAAGGCACAAGGGAAAATATTCAAAAGACACTAATCTCAACAAAGTTTTAAAATCATAGTTCTAAAACCTAGGTTTTTGTTGTCATGGCTTAAATTTTAAAGAAACTCCTATTTTTGTAGTATATCCCTGTGTTCCTTAGGACAATATAAAAATAAAATACAGAAAATCCCTTTTTTGAAATTATAAGATAGTCTTAAGTAAAATTTAATTAATAGACATAAAAGCTAATCTTTTCTTCTTAAAGAAAAACATATCTGGCTTTATAGCAAATTAACCAGCACTTTACACAAAGCCTCTGTTACTTTCTTTGCTTCCAAGGCATATTCAGGTACTCCTTTTAAGGCCTGCCCATAGAAGTAAATAAATTAAATTCATTCAAATCAGTTACAAATCCCTGTAACATTACAATTAGTGCAACATTCTTGGTTAGCTTTAATGGGAATCAAGCAGATAAATTCTCCACTCTCAACTTCATTAAAAAAAAAACAAACAATTGAAACAAAATCAATTATTTTGAACATTTCCTAGAATCAGAGAATTTGCCATGCTATTGTCAGCCCTATTCAGAAGGTACAGTTTCTTATGTTACACATGGCTGTGCTGTGCTGTACACACAGGGCAATTCCCCTCTGCCTGAGTCCTCCAGGTGATCTGCTTTCATGTTGATGCCTGAGATTAGATTAAGGAATTGCTTTTTTAGTTCACAAAGCTCCCACACTGTTAAAACTGTCACTAAAATGATACTGCCTTTCTAGTGAAAATTCCTGATGTGCTGCTGCTCTGTGTTAGTGCATATTCATCAACATTTCAAATATTTGATGCAAAAATCTCCCTTCCCTCAAGACCTTCTTTCCTCCTTTCTAAGTCTCCCACTCTGAGCAGCTGTGCTGCACCCCTGGGCAGAGCTGGCCCAGACAGCCCTGGCATCACTCAGGGGCTTCAGGGAGGGAAGACATGGAGCCCCTGCAGCCACTGGGAAAGTTTCCATCTGATTTTTAGACTATTTTAGGCTATATCAGATATTAGACTATATCTGAACCCTTTCAATTTAGATATAGTTCTATGCAACTATATTTGCATTCAGTTTTCATAATGAAAGACCTTAAGTAGCATCTGGTAGATGCTGAAGAATCCTGCTGGTTATTCAGTGTTAGGCAATGAATTCAGTACAGCCACTTGCTGCAAAGAAAGTCCTCTAGATACTTCATTAAATTCTTACTTTGCTTATTTTTCTGCTAAAGAAAATATGGGTTAACTAGAGATCACAAATATTACATTGTATTATGGTGAGAAGTTAATGAGCACAGCACACTTACCACAGCACTATCCTCTTAAAGTTACATGATTTTTTTACCCTAACACCAACTGTATTTTGTAGCAAAACCATCCAGGAAGCAAGCATATGCATAGGTCTGTAAATATTTTTCAAAACAAAATATTTAGGAAAGTAGAGCTTTTCCAAGTCCTCTACCCATAACAGTAATGCTGTCCTTCTGAAATAAAAGATACTACCCTTCTGAAATTTCTCTGAAAGTATACATAATCTTTCAGGGTAAAACCTTTACAACTCAAAGTAGGTAAGACCAACACTATGGAAGAACTAGAAACCATGCAGATAAACTTTCAGAAAACATAATTCATGCTTAATACAGGACTAGAACAATTAAATGTGGTTGCTGGGGTTTCTGAACAGCTGTGTCTAAACAGAAAACAAAATACCCTTGGCCTGCAGCTGCAAGTGGCTAGTTTTCATTTGGGGAACAGCAAAGATCCTGACAAAGTTCACTGATCAAGACTGTAAGAAATCACACATTTTACGTGCTGCTTAATGGGTATTTTCCTTGGGAAAATGCTTTTTACTGTCCCTTTCACCAACAAACCTTGCATCAGTATCTTTGGAAGTTGCTAAATCTAAATGATTTTCAAGTGTATAATGGCTACTGTAATGTTACTGAACACCACAGACATATCTGAGGTGGCCATGGGTATTATAGAAGCTCATTATCCATATCATTGCACTTTAATAAGTGAGACTGTATATTTACAGGACTGGAATTCAATCTCAATATGAAAAGAAATGTTATATGTATCTTGCAACTTTGTACAATACATCTTGAATATTTTGTTGTTTCTTTTTTCTCCTGACTGTGTATTTAATGTGGGGAAGCCTATTATACATACCTCTGCTCTTAATCAAAGCTGAGAAATCTGTAGAGAAGTAGAAAATTGAAATTGGCTCCTGCAACCTAGAGCTGAACAATTATGACTTGATTTACAAGGAGCCACTTTACTACATATTTAAACGCGTCTCTGCTGCAAAATCTGGGGACTTTTCAGATAATCAAAATGCTACAGATTTAGCACTTTTAATTTTTGCTCCATCTCCTGCCAGCTTGAACTCTGATTATAATTACCATTTCATCTTCCCCTGAATGACATTGTTTTATCAGAGGAAGACGCTGTATCTGGAGTCTGAGAGTGATGATTCCTATGGAAGCAGATTTCAATGGGAAACAATGTGTGCCCTGAAATGAATCAGGATGGGCAGTAATGTTGTGAAGCTGGAGATAATCTCGAGTCCTTGAGACATAATGTGTAACCCCCATAGCTGTGCAGTGCATGGGAAGTAACTGCAGACACAGAATGGGAAAAACCCTCCCCTGGTTTTTTGGTTCTTTTCCCCACAGGGCAGTTCCTAAGGAACAAAAAGGAAACCAAGCCTAACAACTGCACAACTCCACTGGCACTTACCTACATTTTGTGTCTGGAAAAATATGCCACTTCTTTGGATTGAGCTGGCCCAACTGCTAATAACCAAATCATGCAGGACACTCTATTTTTGGAAATATCTTGAGACTCTTCTTCCCATGTTTTGTTTCCAGAAACTATGTTAGAGAAAAGTACCTCAGCAGTGAAATAGCCCTGATGCATCCCACTTGCAGGGGGACAAAAAAGGGGTGGGTGCTACAGCTGCTTCTGGCTTCTGTTTCTCTGTTCACCTGTTACAGATCTAAGTAAATGAGCAATACTCTCTGCATAATCGAAAACAAAAATTAAATTTTAGATAAACCACACACATAAGTAGTCCTAAACTCTAAAATATAAGTAATATACGTTGAAACTAAGAAGTACAAGCAGTGTTCTCATGTTAGCAGACTTGCTGTGATTAAATCCAACTGTTAGAAAACGATGAAGTCAGATATATCTACAACATAAATTGACTGCTTTGGAAAGTTCTTTTCTTTGCGACAATTATCTTTTTAGTGAAGAAAAAATTTACTGATAAAGTGTCAACAGGAGTAATAAATTGACACAGATGAGTGTAAGTACCTTTTGCAACAGTTGTAATAAATTCTGATTGACGCAAGAGTATGAAAACAAATGGTGTGGTCCTGCTGCTCATGCCAAAGACAAGATGTAGCAAAACAAGTAACCTAAAATTCATAGCTGTTTCCTTCAGATTTATGTCAGTACTGCTGCTACTCCAGGTTCCATTTTTTGAAAACCCTCTCACACAGCTGTATTTATGCTGAATAATGCTCTAAATACTCTCTCTGGTGCATATATATAAACTTTGGGTCATGGCTTTCAAGATAAGTCATAAGATAATACCTCAGGAAGGGTAAAGTTAAATGCACACTAACTTTTGTGAAGTGTCACTTACAGACATTTTATTTCTATGTATACATATATATATATATATATTAATGAAAAAATCCTTCCTATTTAAGAATATTCCATCTGGAAAAAATAATAAATGCTCTGAAAAATCCTTAAGTCAAACGGAACTTCTGCTCAACTAATTCAGAATGCCAGAGTAAAACTCTTCAGAAAAAGGCACAAAGGAATTTTGTGAAAATAACCAGAAAATGGAATATATTTTATATAAGACTAACCTGAGAGGTTAGGAACCTAATGAAAGGAAAGGAAAATCTCATAGAGAGCAAAATAATGAGAGCTTTGTGAATAGTGAATGATTACTCACAGCTTCCCAATGCAAAAGAATGATGTGGTGCCCCATGAACTTTTCAGGCTACAACTTTTTTTAAAAAAAAGATAGGTTTTCTGGGTTTGTTTTTTTAACAGAATACATAGTTAAGGGGTGAAATTCAGAATCATAGGATGTTGTGATTTAAAAATTATAGATATGTTCAAAATCTAGACAAATCTGGAGAAGTATGTCTGTCAAGGAGCATGAAACCCCAAACTTCAATTGAATCCATGTCTGAGTAAGTTCCAGAAACAACAGGTAAAACAGGCAAGGAGGCAGTGCTGTAATTGCTCTGCCACTTCCCCCATCATCAACAGCAGCAGCAGGGTGGGCTACAATAATTCAAGTGTGCCTGGCATCCTTGTTTTCTTACATTGGCTTTTCATTAACTTATCTTCCCACCTTTTAAGAACAGGTAATAATAAATTTGTTTCTGTTTAACTTGCCAAGAGGTGTGTGAATTAACAGCACTGCCCCAAAACAGTCAGAATAATAACACTGTATGTGTGTGTGGAGGTGTCTCTGTGTGGAAGAAAACACAAGATGAACAGCTTGCTGAAAACTAGATGTTAATTAATATCTGACATTGCAAACTGATGTATAGACTTCAGGCCTATTTTTCCTCTTGTGTGATATTGCAGCAAGAAATATTCAAGGTTAAAGACCCCTGAAAAAGAGCAAATCCTCAAAATCTAGGATTGCTTTTGCAGGTTTGCCTCCTCTGATATCCAACAGGGTTAGCGTGCAACACCAGAAAAAATTGTTTAGAAAGGTATGTTTACTTCCAAAATGTCATCTGGGGTGTAATTTATAAATATTTTGTACAGGATTTATGCAAAGATACAGACTATTAAGGAAATTATTTTTGAAAAAAACAATAATAATAATAATACTGCCCTTAATAGCACTTACAAGGATGAGGCTGCATTGTACTCATTATAACAAATTACCCAGAACTATGAGACAAACTGTGACTTAAGTAATGTAAAGAGAAGATTGCCTGTATTCTTGCTAAAAATTTAACCAAAAGGTGTTCATGAGGTTTCTCAGTTTACTTCCAAAGCCCCAGTGGTTGAATAATGCATAACTGTATCTGCTTGCTAAAAAGGAGGAAAACGCCTTTAGGTCTTATGTGGCAGGGGTCTGAGAGGGATTTCTTTTAAAAAGCAGCAGTTGAGCCACTCCAAATAGCTCTCAACTTACTGTACTTTGCTCTGTGTCCAAGAAAAAGTGCATTTGTTATTTGGTCTGTTAAAGCAGAAGCCCACTGAAGGCTTTAGAAAAGGCAGCTTGCTCCCGTGAACTGCAGTTTAATTTCCTTCCCAGCAAATCTCAGAGCAGGCCATTCAGCATGAACCCTTCCCTAAAGCTGAGCTTCACCCACGATGAAAAATAGGACTGGTTCAGTCAGCATGGTTGCTAGGCTAGCATGCAGCAAGGGAATAAATTAGCTACAAAATAGTCAGAGTTTCAAGCTTTTGTGCACCTCTAAAATATCAATAAGTAGTGTTCTGGAGTTGTTGAAAAATGATGTGCTTGAAACAATGCCCTGAGGAAGCCACTGCTATATACATTGTGTAAGTCATATTGAGCTCTCTTTGGCTAGTGTCAAACACAAGTTTAGAAAACATCAGAATAATTTTGCCCTCATGAAAAATAATTTTAAAAAACTGACCAAACAAACAAACCATCAACCAAACTGAGACAGGGTTTTATTTGTCAAGGAAATCTAAGAGTGTCCCTGTAACTTGAGGACCTATTTGACAATATAAATCTGAGTACCTGGCTAGGGATGAAGCTTACTAAACCGAATTTTCTCCCTTTATGAGGAACAGGGAGACTTTGAGCTGATTTGGCACCTGATTAATTACGGGCCACAAGCTCAGATTCACTAAGGGCGAGCTGCGAGCCTGACGATTTCAGGACACTTCTACAGTATGTGAATCTGCCTCAAAATCCCCTAGATTTAGTTTAAAGACCTGCTGCCATCCTCTAACCAAGACAGGTCTTCCTTACCCCTCCTGCTGCATTTGTTCAGCTTTCAGTCAAACTAAATTTGGCTTGAGTAAATATCTGTTCCATATCTCCAAACGAACTCTTCAGAGGTTCTGCAAAGGGAAACGGTGGAGCAAACACTGAACTGAAGGGGAATAAAGGCCACAACCAGCAAATAAAAACTGCCCCTACAAAACAACTGCCCCATGTTCAGCCAACACTTTCTCTGTGGAGACAAGGCCTTTCTTGCCTGCTTTTGAGAGAGAACAGGGAAAACACGTGAACTGTACTTGGAAGGAACAGAACACTGAAAGGAAAACTGTCCATTTCCAGTATTTCAGCAGAATTTTGCTCCTGCAGTTGAACACAACTTTGTAACTTTGAGGATAAAGAAAACATCCTGAATTCTTTTAAGAGACATCACCCACTGACTAAGAGGTTTGCTTTGCATCTCTTATTACATGGGTGCAAACGAACAAACTTTTTAATGAATGAAGACTCCACAGCTGTGGGAAAGTTCCAATATGCACCCTATGCACCTGACCAAGATTTCATCAGATTGAAACGTTTTAACCTCAACCTCAATGTTTTAACCTTCAGTACTCAGAAGCAAAACTACAACATAGGAACAATACAAAGAAAAAGGTGGTATGTGGGGCATGGGAGTTCTTGATGTTGAAAGACAGCACAGAGTACTTAAAGCAAGCATACACACAGAGAAGTTTTCATCATGGAGAAAATCAGCACAGATAGTCTGCATTAATATTTTCTCTATAGCTTTGAGATTGGGCTGATGGTATTCAGAGTGCAGTAAAAGATTCTACTTTCTTTGTGAATTCTGAAGGATGAACAAATTAACTTGATTGGTTGGTTACATTTCCACAGATAATTCATCACTGTAAGATTCTGGGTCTATTGACACATTGATATTAATGAAAAATACAGTGAAAAAACTGAAAAATAATGAAAAAAAAACCTGGAAATTCTTAGAGCTTGAAGTCTGATGATGAGAGCCCCATGTATTTCTTAATAATCACTTTTTTGCTTCTGTCAGAAAAATTATCCATAAATTCCTTATTTCTGCAAATGTTAACCTTCTTTGTCACAGTAATTATACTGAAATAATTTAAACATTTACATATAGAACATGAAGGAGTCCTTAAGTGCATGTAGGACTCAGCCTGCAAGCAATCCTGAGCCTCTGCATCATTTGAGGTTAGTTTTTCTCCTGAAGATCATGTTTCATAATTATAATGTAGACTTAGAGATGAAAGCTACATGAAAGAAATTTCTACTGTTTTAAAAGTGTTAACAGGGAAATTAATTTTGCTTCTAGAATGAGGTCACAGTGAACAACTTGCTGGATACTTGTCCCATCCTTGCTAGCCCAGGACTTCATTATTACAAAAAAAGAAAAAGCATGGAATTATTATCATGACATAGCAAACTAAACAGTCCACACCTTAAGTGAAAATATCTGTAAAGAGCCTGACAGAATGCAAAGCTTTTTTTCTGTTTAACTGCTAATTTACTCTATCCTCCCAGTCTTCTGTCATGCCTTTTCACCAGAATTTCACCTCTCTTTAACAGATCAAGAATCTTCTCTAAAGGATAACTCTTGTTTTGCATCTGCAGCGTTTAAATACTGAAGACAGAGATAAGTCAACAAACGTTATAAACAAAAATATGCTTGTGGTAGCAAATCCTGAAAGAAGAGCACTGATGGTCTGTACACTATTATGAATTGGAAAAAAAGAAATCAGCCATAAATCACCCAAGTGACAATAACCTCCCTTTGACCCTAGCTCTCTATTTTTTGTCATTGCCTGGTCTTTTTAGGTAAGCTTTAGAACTCTTTGCCTCAACTAAAATGTTAACATTGTGTTTATGTCGCTATAAAGTTGCTTGAGAAATCTCAAATCAGCAGCCAATCAGAAAAAAAAAAAAATGATTGCAGCATCCAGAGCAGGTAATTGGCATATTTACAATACAGTTGTTGAGATAGAAGCCCAGAGTTCCAATGCAAATCCTTGCTCTTTGAATGGCTAATGGTGATGGGCAGCCAATCACCAGGTAGGGATCTGCATGCTTTGAGTTATTTAGATAATAATTGTGATTATTGAAAGCAGGCAATGCAGATAAGATGCAATGAGAGTGTAGCACAAAGGGAAGGCACAATGAGGCATCAGCAACCATGATATAACTTTAAGCTCTTTGGCAATTTTTAACATGACACAATGGAGCACAGATTCTGTGCCCTTCATCTCCAGAGCTCTGCAGTTGTGTGCTGCCCTGGTGAACTGACACGTGTTTCCAGAGCTCTGGGTCCTCACATCTCTGGGGTTATCATTAAAGGACAAACCCTGAAAAGCACAAACATACACAGCACTGCTGAGGCTTTGGTCCTATCTGATGTGAACACACGTGGCTGGCTGGCTGCACATCGCGTCCTGACAGCAAATGAAGGCACAGCTAATGTCAAATGTAGCACAGGCTCACCATTATTTCCTAGCTGAATGTGGTGCTACTCCACAGTGAAGATTTGCAACTGGTTTATGTACTGATCTATATCACCACTGCCACATGGACAGCTCACATCCACCTGGAAAATGGTTCAGAATGAAAGTGACACATCAAAACAGCACAAAAAATCCTTACTAAAACTGCAAACATTTTGAGGAGCCTTTGCAATCTGTCCCAGGTCAGAATCAGTTACTCTCTCTCACTAAAATCATGCCACTGAAGGCACGACAGACATCAGGAATCCTCCATATAAACTCAAACCTTTACATGCATTCATGAATGAAAAGTAATAAATGGGCCTCTATAGCTGCAGATAATTCCTACATGATGAGCAATAGCAGTGATTAGAAATTGCCTTTTTATTTTTTTTCCTTTTTTATGGGGGAGGATGGGTTTGAGGGGGTGGGGTGTGTGCATGTTTCAGCTTAATACATCTGAAAACAGACTCCAGATTGCATAATCCTGTTACTGGGGCTACAGAGACTCCTTTGTAGCCACTGCTTAATTATTTTAGAGTCACTGGATATAGTAGCAATATTTTCACTTTATTTACTAAACTTTCATGCCTTAAATCAAAAATTACTAAATTAAAATATTTACTGAACATTTCAAAACTACTTTTAAAGTATTGTAGTATTCCAACACTTCATATGAGTTGCGCCCCAGAAATATCTTCAAAATTATGCAAAACTAGTGAAGAAAATTTAAATCATACTACAAGCTTGGGACCAGAAGAGTGTTTTGAAAATAAATTATCATAACCAAGTGTTATTTAGTTTTGTTGTTATTGGAATAAGTGCAGTTATTATTAATAAGTAGGTAGTTTCTGAAGTTATTTTTCATTATTTCAGATGCACTCAGGCATAAAGCCATAATTTTACATTGCCAGAACTGAGACAATATTTTTAGGTCTGGATTCTTTTGTATGAACAAGAGAACAGCTTTCTGATAAGCAATTGAAGTTTCTATGTGTGTGCAAAGGATGGTGCAGCATTCAGCACTATTTATGTTACTCTGGTATCTTCCAGCAGTGTTAATTCTGTGTTTAACTTTTCTTCTCTGTCCACAGTCTACAAAAAAGTTCTTTTCTTTGTAATAAAAAATTACTGTTAGTCTTTCATAGTCAAAATGAAACATGATGCTCATATTACCTGATTTTCCAGAAAAAGGGTAATATGATTTGATTAAATTACTCCATACCCTTTTTTGGGTCTTTAGTAACAATTTCAAGCAACAAACTTTACTATGTTAAGAGAGCTTAATTCAGTTTTAAACCTAATTTAAATCTATTTTTCCATTGTTTTCTTCTGTATTTTCAATCCTTTTTTACTGCTGAGTGCAGCATTAAAAAGTATGATGTGGTGAGAAATCTCCTCCACAAGAAGAAAAGCATAGAGCAAGCAATATTTAGCCTCCATTTTTGTTAAATTTTTCTTTGATGAATCAAGATTTCAGATTATAAATGTCAGGGACTTACCTATATTTCTTCAGAACACAGCACATTTTATCCTGTGTCTGCCTTCCATAAATCCTTATTAAAGTTAGCATATATACATGACAAGGAGCCAAATGGCCTGAAAACACTCTGCCTTTCTTTTCTTCTTTTTTTTATATGGAATTATTTATGGTACGACATAACATGAAATCTTGTTCTTTATCATATATCTTTGGCATAAAAAAAAATTCTTAAAAGAGCAAATATCATTTTATTTAGGGGCCCGTAGCATTATAAAAATGCAAAACTACATGACTGCAAAGACCAAATATATAAACCCTATACAGATATTTCTCAGCAGTGTTGTATAAACCCATTTTTTAAAAGAAAACCACAATACTTAAAAAAAAAAAAAAAAAACAACCAAAAAGGCACCCAAAACACATCTCTGCTGATGACCAAGTCTATTTTGGGGGTTACTATAACTTTAACTTTTATGGCCATTTTAACCAAAATCCTCAGAGCAGTACAATTAAGCCAGTGGTTGAAGGGGAGCTTAGGGCTTTGGAAGGGGCCATCTCTTGCAGACTCCCAGAGGAATTTGTATTAATATTTCCATAGTGTCAACAGCCTAATGGGGTTATAGGCAACCTAATCACCCCACATACTCCAGGCACCACATCTCAGAGTCTGCCAACGATGAAATGATAAAAATAAAATATATATATGTATATAATTAAACAAAGCCAGTTTAATGGACTAAGTAATTTGGTTGATTAAACCTGAGCAATGTCCCTTGATCTAACATTAATGTATTTATTTCACATAATGTGTGCTGAAGATGTCAAACCTTAAAGTGATACAAACATCTCCTGGCACTCATTAGCCTGCTATGATGTGATGATGCTGCTACCATGTGGTGAGACTTAGGACTTGGCCCTTCTTAGATTCTTAGTTCTGAGTAACACTTTGGAGCCTCCACTTGCCTGGCATGGACACAGGGTCAGAGTGCAATTTTAGTTTTGCAGCAGTGTGCAGATTAACTTTCTGCATGTGTACATATAGGCAGACAGATATAGCTATGTTTTCATGGAAATTCGTTTGCATTGAAATGTATCTCATTTACTGACTTAGCCATGTTTTATAGGAAATAAAATGGGAGTGATTTTGAATGGTGGCTGCTGCTTTAAGACCCTCTTTCCTGTTGCCTGGCAGATGGATGGCTATAATGCCATCACTTGATACCATGCCGAATTGTGACTGTGTCATTTTGTTAGAGCCTGCTGGTTTCATGTAGAAATTTGCTGTTGGATTAGGGCTTTTGCCAATCCAGGCACAAGAAAAAGGCTATTTAATGTGTTTTGAGATGCCATATGGTGTGGATAAAAGAAGTAGCTTCATGGCAGTCATGAAATCTGATGTATATGAGTAGGCCTGTGTGCTTTGCCATATTCCCTGTCACATATTGCACCTGCTTCAATCAGGTATTACACACAGAAAATATGATTGTCACAGCTCTTGATCCTGGATGCACCTCAATGTCAGAAAACAGTAAATCCTTCTGATGTTTTCAATGCACATGCAAAGCCAACCACATGAACTGGAATGGGAAGTGAGGAAATACCCACTTTATGGCAGAGCTGATTCAAATTATACTCCAACACAATATTCATTTACAATGCATAACATTCACTCCAAATTTCATAGTATTTTACTAACAAACCTAAATCTCATCATTCTGTCTCAAACTAGATGAACAGAACATACTACAGAAAGAAGTGATAACAGCACTCTCTCAAAATAAAACTCACGAGTCTGAGTCTGGGTCTTCCACTGTTTTCCTGTGATAAATATCATCTTGCTTCTTCATCCATTCCTGCCAGCACTGTGAGTCCAGCAATATCCACTAATACAATTCTTATCTTCTTTTTCTTCGCTTCCCTTTTTTCTCCACTCAATCCCCAAAAAAGTCTAGAAGAAAGCAAATGGAGGCAAGGATGTCTTCAATCTAACACTCCAGCTTTCTCCTCCATTGAATAATGGGAGAAATTCTGGCTCCACTGTAGCTTCAGTATTTGAGTCACTATTTTTCTTGAGGCAGACAGTCTCAGAGATGTTTAGCAGTGAACAGATTTCCTTTAGAGTATATTTTAATGTCACCATCATGCAGAAATACAATGATACTAAGGCTATAAGCACTAAAAATCCTACTTATCATTATTCTAATCAGTGCTCAGTTTGTCAGACATACTATGGCCAACTAATTGTGCCACTCTAATTTTCAGACTTTCAGCTGCCAGACTGGCATCCAGAAACACCAAGTTCCCTATACAGCAGGTACTCTGCTGCTCAGCTTGTGGAAACAGGAACACTAAGGACACATGTGGAGACAAAACCTGAAGCTGTATGAGGAATTTCAACGAAAATAATTAATAGTCTGTATAGTTAAGCAGCCTTCAGCATTAGGTGATATTTGAGGAAAAATGTTGAGGGTGATATATGCATAAACATAAAATAGTGATATATAACATAAACATAGTAATAATAACTCTGTCTAAATCTCATTCAGAGCTTCCTAATTCTGCTGGCAATATTCCTCAGGGTATCAGACAGAGTGAGGAAAACACTACATCTTTAACTACCAGCTTTTCTTCGAGAGAGACTTGAAGCCTCATAGTCAGTTGATAAAAGGAAAGAAAGCTTGGGATGTCTGCAGGATTTGGACTGTGGTTTACATAAAATTTCTGGCAGGAGTGTTCTCATACAATTTACATAAAAACACATGAAAAACAATGCTTCAGATTTGTTTAAGGCATCTTTCAACAAGATATATCATTGGGCAGTATGAAGGTCACAAGAAAGATGGAGACAGAAGATCTCTCTGTTTATTGCACAGCAGAGTGTGGTACTTCAGCCCAGCTCTGGAGCCTCACAGGGCCCTGCATCCAAACCAGCTTGTCCTGGCCAAATTCCCCCACAGCCTTATCACAAAACTGGGCTCCAGTTTTCAGCACAGCCAAGACTTCTCATCTGCAATGTTTACTAAAAATTGTGACAATGCTGCCCTGCAATAATCACCAATGTCACACCATACTTATGGATGGCATCCATTTCCTAAAATTCAACAGACTTCCAGAAGGGCTAAGATCCTCACAGTGCTCAGAGAACCACACTGACAGTGACACAGCTCTGCCATGGCACAGTGTCACAGCCCTGCCATGGCACAGTGACACACCTCTGCCATGCACAGTGTCACAGCCCTGCCATGCACAGTGACACAGCCCTGCCATGCACAGTGACACAGCCCTGCCATGCACAGTGACACAGCCCTGCCATGGCACAGTGACACAGCCCTGCCATGGCACAGTGTCACAGCCCTGCCATGGCACAGTGTCACAGCCCTGCCATGGCACAGTGTCACAGCCCTGCCATGGCACAGTGTCAAGGCCCTGCCATGCACAGTGTCACAGCCCTGCCATAGCACAGTGACACAGCCCTGCCATGGCACAGTGTCACAGCCCTGCCATGGCACAGTGACACAGCCCTGCCATGCACAGTGTCACAGCCCTGCCATGCACAGTGTCACAGCCCTGCCATGGCACAGTGACACAGCCCTGCCATGGCACAGTGACACACCTCTGCCATGCACAGTGTCACAGCCCTGCCATGCACAGTGACACAGCCCTGCCATGCACAGTGACACAGCCCTGCCATGGCACAGTGTCACAGCCCTGCCATGCACAGTGACACAGCCCTGCCATGGCACAGTGACACAGCCCTGCCATGGCACACCATCTGTGCTGCCCTGCAGTACAAGAGTCCTGACCTCACAAAACTGGAGCTCCAGAGTCCCTGCTTAACCTCAAGCATGTGCTGAATCTAAGGATACTGGGTGACAACGTGGATCTCAAGGAGGATCAGTTCAGAAGCCAAACAGAAAGCTGAAAGAGACACATCATGACAAACTAGCAATACATGGTTATGCACATGTTTATTACACTCTTGTAGGTGTTCACCTGGTTCTACACCGCTCAAAATTTCTTGTTTGTTTTTACAACTCACCAGTGGAAGTGTCCACATTATAACACAAATGATATCAGCCACCTCCTAAGGTACATCAGCTAGAATTTCCTCATCTACAACTTTCTTATATCCAGTGTATTGGATTTAGTTTAGAAACAACTTTTCTGGAAATTGCTTTTTGTGCACTGCATGTTTTGTTAGCAGTATTTTCCCAGAGCTGGCAGATCACTCCACAGTAGCAGATGTGCATGTTTTAGAAAATCACTACCATAAGGAATAGCATAATTATATTTACTGCTGTTTGTTACTGCACCAGATATCGACTCGTAGGGATACTGGGACAATTGAGACTCACTAAGAACTCCTCTTCTTCCTTGGCATAATATACATAATTATGTTTTCTTTCCTCTAATTGCAGCTAAAGATTACCTGCTCACTAATAAACTTTTCTTGCAGTATAGCCAAAATTAGGGCCTACTGAAGGCAACTGTAGATGCATCCTAATTATCAGAAGACTTCAGTTTACATCCCCTTGAATTTTCCACCTGCCTTATTTTGCTTTTGTATTTGTTTCTAAAAAGGTGACATTACTGTAAAAGAACATGAATTTCTGACAGATTACCCTGCTAAATTCTGTGATATCCATGCATTAGTTATCTGCTGACCCAAAGCTCTACACTGAGTTTTGCAAGTATTTAAAAAGTACTATTGAAGATCTGACAAAAAAACCTCTTGCATTATTTTTATGTTCAGAACCAAAGGGAATTTAAAAAGCAAGGAATAATGTCCAGGGAATGATAAAATTTCAAAAAGATTTTATTGAAAACATGTTGCCTGAAAAACTCTGGAAGCTCTTTATTTGATAAGTGTTTTTTATCCCTTTTTGTTTCATTTATGATTTGAGAATACATATGCTGATTTCCTTTCTCATTTAAATTTCAATTATTGCTCCATTAGTCCTAGATACATTGTGAATTTGTAGCCTTTTGAAATCTTATTAGAATTTCCACACATATATGGGTCCAAAGCCGCTTTTAGATTAAATGAGAACAAAGAGAAGAAAAAATATTGCAGGAAATTAAAATTACTACACTTGTCAAAGTGGCCGTGCCATCTACTAGAACAGCTTCTTAAAAATGTGTAGCATGTCTTTAAAAAACAAAAAATTCACAGATGGCAATATAGAAATTTATTCCCTTAGGAATATCCTTGAAGCTTTGTCCAGTCTAATTACAACACACTGTCCTTGTTGATGCATCTTGTGACACAGCTCAAGGTCACACCTGAGAATGCATCAACTGGTGTCTGGAAAACAAGTTTGTTCTTTGCAAACACAAGAGTTGAAATTCATGTTTTCTGGGGTAACAACTACAAAATAGAGACTGGTGAGGAATGAAATACTCTACTGCAAGACTGACATTCATACTGTGCATTAGGTAATTAAACCCTGTGTGTGTGTTTGATTGAAATGCAGAGCTTACTGACCCACTGCTTTTCCTTTATCCAGAGGGCAGCTCTTGGGTTCCATTAGTCAATTATTTAAACGATACAGTGATTGCTAGAACTCCTTCAAAGAATCCTTTTGTGCATTAGTGCTCACAGGAGGTTAATAATTTAACATCAGAATGTCCAAGAACAAAATGCCACCGTCATGAACAAATAAGAGTACAAAATACTGGTAATGGATCTTGACTTCATAATAATTTGATCAGATAAAATCAAGGCCAGCCACATTAAGTATACATAACATAACATCCAGCTTTTTGATGCCTATGCTTTTGACAGGTTCAAAATTCCACAACAAACAGAGTTCTATTTTAACAAGAAAAACATTGCATACCACACTTCTGAGCTGCTGATGTCTAAATATCAAGGCAACTCCGAATTTCTAATATTAATTTTTTTCTCACAAAAGATAAAGAAAATATCAAGTCCTACTACCTTCATTTAAGGCTAGGACAAGACATATTCTAAGCATCCACAGAAATCTCATCCAAACAGTAAAACTCTGATTACCTATGTCCTAGGCATGTCTTCCTCACTAAACCCTTCTTCTTTGTATACCAGCCTTTACATTCCCATGACAAAACTTGAGAAATACTGCCCCAGGTACAGTGATGTTATCCTTCCCCTTTCATAGAAAGGAACCAAACAGTGATCAGAATAACCTTATTTCTCAAGAAAATCCAATCTATCAAATTATAGACTCTCCCTTCCTTACTCTTCCACAGTTTCTTAATTTAAACACAGAAAGCTAAAAGACAAAGGTGTTTGGGCAAAAGCAAAAACTTTCTTAGACCTAAGCAGCAATGGCCACCTATCACCAGAGCAAAGGAGATGCAGCTTCATGGTCTGTGCTGGCCCAAAACTCAGGGATGTGCTTGCAGCAGCTCTGTTCAGACTCTGCAGAAATACAGAGGGGTACAGCAGTCAGCTCCCCTCTGCTCCTAAACCTTCGAGGACAAAGCAGAGGAGAATGAAGGGGGGAGTTGACTACAGCTGCAGAAAAGCCATGGCATGTCTCAAGTTCATTGGCATTGGTACTGCAAAGGACTTGTCACTGGCCACAGCCAAAACCATGCCCTAACCACAACCTCTCAGCAGAAGGGATGATGCCATGACAAACACTTCAATCTTTTCATGGTTCATTTACTCCTACAAATGTGCTGTGCTGAGCATCTGAACATCCCTGCTCCCTCAGACAGCTGTGGTTGGATGATGGGCAAGTCCAAAGGATATTATTTCCTCTCCTTTAATTGTGTTTTTCTATTCCACCTGTGCTACAAACTCTGCTATTCACCAAATTTTATAGTTACAAAAGTATCAGCTCATGATTTTACATAACTCGTGATTTTTTTTTTTTCTAGACATAAATGGTTTCAAAAGTCTGTAATGATTATCAGAGAAGAAATCAAAGGAAAAAAGATGGAGGCAAAATGTGATGAACAAAATAGCTATAAAAGAAAAAGTTTTACATATGCTATCACCCTTCCCTAGGACTTTGCATTACTATGCATTTCTATCTTGGTGACATTCAATTTTCTTTGACTAGCAGCAATATCAGCAGCACAACTGAAGGTGATTCTCTCAAGAATTCATGTTCTTTCCAGATAAACAGAACTTGGACAAGAAATGTACAAGAAAATGAAAAAGCTCAATTGACTTAAATGCTTTTCTTTTTTCAGTTATCCAGAGATTTCCCATTCAATAACTGTCTTGTCATTCTGACACGCTTATTTATCTACATTTTTCTATTAATATTTTATTTTTAGAACATAAATGTTTTGCCCCTCTGAAAAATCATGTGGTTTTTTAGATAAAATGCTAAAATACATGCCACAATGGGAAGCAAACAAAATGAACCAAAAATATCTAATCCCACTCTTTTTTTTTGTCCTAAAACTCTGGTCCAGACTTCCAAAGACTAAAGAGTCTTATGCAAAACTGGACTAATATTCATAATTTTTTACTATTTTACAGTTCTTAAAGCAAAGTGAAACTCAGGAGGATTATTTTATATCCCTGAAACTTGTCTTTTAACTTGGTAGTTAACCTCTTGTTTAGATTCTCTCACTGTTACTGTAGCAATATCTCCAAATTAGTGCCAACAGACTAATTGTGCATTGTGGAGACTAGAGAAGGGATTTATATAAACCTGAATGAATCTCAGGCAAGTGGTGCTGCATGGCTTTAAACTTTAACAAGGGGCTTTGGGTAAGGCCCATAAACCCCATGGAAGCGTTCTTCCTGCGTCAGAGAATCCTGCACTAAGCCACACATCCCCTCCTTTCTTCCCAGTGATAAAACCCAGGAAACAAAGCAGAAACCAAACAGTGATCAGAATAACCTGTTCAGCTGATGGAAGCCCAGCTGCAAAAGTCTGTTTACATGGCTGAGTTCTGAGAGCTCAGAAATGAGTGGCAAGTCAGCTGGCTACTGAGCAGCTGTTGGACTCTGCAGACTGCAGTGCTGCTGCTAAAAAATCATATTCTACGGTGAACAATGGAAAATTTAATCAAGTCTAACAAACATACTGTAATTGTCTTTCTACAATATAGCTGTGTCATTATAATAAAGTATGATTTCCACAGAATTTATTAGCTTTTTTTTCAAATATGGAAAATACTTTTAAAGTATTACAATTCCATATTCATTTTTAATTGTTTTTTCTTTAATACTCAGTAGCCTTTTTTATAATTTTGTGACAATATTTATGAATTATTCATGAACTTCATTTTATGTCTTTTAAAGTAATTAACCAAATAAAATACCTGCCTTTAGAATAAGTGTTTTTACTCACACAGATAAAGGCGCTCAGGTATTTACTGAATTCTGGTATCGACTACCAAAATCTAAATGAATGTTTTGGGAAAAGAAATCTCATTTAAAGTTTCAATCAGAAGAAGTTTTTTTGGCACTTTTTTTGTTTTGTTATTTTTTTTGGTTGTTTTTTTTTTTTTTTTTTTTTTTTTTTTTTTTTTTTTTTTTTTTTTTTTTTTTTTTTTTTTTTTTTTTTTTTTTTTTTTTTTTTTTTTTTTTTTTTTTTTTTTTTTTTTTTTTTTTTTTTTTTTTTTTTTTTTTTTTTTTTTTTTTTTTTTTTTTTTTTTTTTTTTTTTTTTTTTTTTTTTTTTTTTTTTTTTTTTTTTTTTTTTTTTTTTTTTTTTTTTTTTTTTTTTTTTTTTTTTTTTTTTTTTTTTTTTTTTTTTTTTTTTTTTTTTTTTTTTTTTTTTTTTTTTTTTTTTTTTTTTTTTTTTTTTTTTTTTTTTTTTTTTTTTTTTTTTTTTTTTTTTTTTTTTTTTTTTTTTTTTTTTTTTTTTTTTTTTTTTTTTTTTTTTTTTTTTTTTTTTTTTTTTTTTTTTTTTTTTTTTTTTTTTTTTTTTTTTTTTTTTTTTTTTTTTTTTTTTTTTTTTTTTTTTTTTTTTTTTTTTTTTTTTTTTTTTTTTTTTTTTTTTTTTTTTTTTTTTTTTTTTTTTTTTTTTTTTTTTTTTTTTTTTTTTTTTTTTTTTTTTTTTTTTTTTTTTTTTTTTTTTTTTTTTTTTTTTTTTTTTTTTTTTTTTTGTTTTTGTTTTGTTTTGTTTTTTGTTTTTTTTCTGGAAGTAGCCAGTTAGCAAAGACTGGGGAAAGTGAGAGATTATCTGTCTTTATCTATCTTATTAATAGAATGAATATCTTATGAATAGAATAAAAGTTTCAGACATTAAAGCTTTTTTTGTACCACTACACAAAATATTATATGCAATGTATTTTTTCTATATTGATGCAACAATTTCATTAAATGTCAGCACATAGAGAACTCTGGAAAACTGAAAAATTAATCTCAAATTCCAAAATAACCCAGCTAAAAGCACAGCTTTACCATCTCAAATTTCTTACTTGGCAATAAAGACAAGTGAAAGTGGCTAAAATGTTACAAAATGGAAAATGAGAAACACATTACATCAGTTCACCAAACTCAACACAAAACTGCAAAAGAGACCCCTGAAAGAAATCGTTCCAAATATTGATTTTCTTGAAAGGAAGAGCCAGAGCTGAAAATGAAACCTTTTTTTTTTTTTTTCTCTAAAGAATAAACTTGCAAAACAGTAGACCTTTAGCTGGCCTCACCCATGCTAATGTCAGCAACAATTAAATGTTTACTGCAAACACTCAACTGGAGTTAGCATCCATGCCTAAAAGCCCTGGAATATTGTCCTTATCTTCCTGCCCTGAGAGAGCACAGTTTTGCTCTGTCAAAGCAAAAGAAAAAGAAAGAGATTCACTCCTGCCATCAGCAATCCCACAGAATGCAGAGATCCCTCCACTTTGCCTGCTTTTTCCTAAGTGAACGTTTCATTAATGGCAATGTGTCAGGGCTACTTCTGCCTCTTCCAGTAAGCTGAATGTGAAGAATTTTGGTCATTGTTTGGAGGAATGAATGGGGGTCTTGATTGAGAAGAAGGGGCAAATTCTGTGGTGTTCAGGCATCTGAGAGGGAGCACTGCTAAAGGATCTGCATAATACTTGTCTTTTCATGCAGGAAAGGAGAAGTCCAGTGTGGCTGGGCACAAATGGATAAAATTCACTGATGGTGTTTGGGAAGCTGCAGAATAGTTATGGGAAATTTAGGATTTTTGGACAACTAACTACTATGATTAAGCAGAAGTTCTTTATTGTTTACATTATACAGATATTTCTAGATTCCACAAATTACTAAGTATACACTTTTTGATTGGTGCCTTTGTTTTGTTCACTCATTTTCTGATTTTATTTCTCAGAGTATGTGATTGGTTATAATCTAGGTGTTTTACAGTCTTCTGTTATCTAGTTCTTGTGGTCTTGAGGTTTCTCAGCCTCTTCTTTCTTAATTTAGCCCAATTTATGTTTTAATAGCTTTGACAAATTCTTGAGGTTTTGACAAACTTAGAAGCAGGCTGGCTGGTGCACACTATGGCCTAAGCCTTGCAAATACATTGAAACAAATGGTGAGAAAACACAGCACAGAAAACTGATTCTCTGGTAATGGCTGTTTTTATTGTCCTTTCAACTCAGCTGCATTCCAACATATTCTTCTTGCTTTCCACCTTTAGCCCACTATGAATTCTTTGCTCATGTATTTTGTAATCAAGTGCCTTCATTTTCCATACTGCCTGAATACTTAAGGAAACTATTGCAGAGAAAGCCCAGCTTGAATGCTACAATTCTAAACATTCTAAAATAAGTCAAATTCAGACCTGAGAGAAACAGCTATACTTAGAGAAAATGGAGTATCTCACCTAAAAATTAAGCAGTACCTCTTGAGCATGAGCAAATCATAACTTTCAAATATCTACAACTTGGAAAAAGTTCTACAGATTTCTAAGCAGAATATAAAATGTCATGAAATGTCAAGTCCTTGCTCTAAAATATAAGAGTACTTTTAAATTTTCAAAGGAAATCTTTACCTCTGAAAAGCACTGATTTTCCCTTGTTTCATTCTGAGGCCATTTTTGCAAGGAAAGTAGATCTCATACAATAGTGGAGCTCACCACAATTATTGAAAATTCCATCCCTGAACAGCAGACCCCAGTAAAATTACAGGTAATTGAAAAGCCAGCACAAGGAAAGAACCCTCGACAGTCTTTAAATGGGGAAAACTTCAGTGTCTCTCATGTGTATAAGAAAGTATAAAATTAATAGTCAAATAAAACTGTAAGTCTACATTAAGATAGAAAAAATACTAAATAAATTAGTGAGGTTGACCTTCATCAACTTTTTTACATCTTTATATTACATTCTAATTCAGAATCATTTTTAATGTTGGTATTTTCTAGCAAATATGCATTTAAGGTCACCAGACCTTGTGCTGAGATAAAGTCAAATCTGGAATTCAGAACATCCAATCTCCGGTGTTCTTGTCCAGAAAAAGAAAAGGTGGGAGGGCAGTCACACTTCCATCCACAGCCTTCCTTATGGTAAATCTAAAATCAATCATGCCTGCAACCAATCAATGCAACATTTTTTTATAGAAGCTTCAAATAAAAATCAAATTTCTCATTTCCACTATGAAATAGCCAGACTTAAACAGGACTTTCTTTCAGAAGACTGTATAATTTTTAACAGGCTCTAAAAGATGGAAGGAAATCATTTAACCTCCTTCCATCAGTGGTGTGAGAGGGCAGGGGGAGCCTGACTCTGAAATCCACCTCATCCCAGTGGCTGTGAAGGCAGCTGCAGGCATCACACAGACATAGAAACACTGAAGTGGTGTTAGAAAAAAAAGTTTGACACCACCAGAACAGTGCCTGCTTACAAACAGAGATAATGAAAACACTGAAAATATTCAAGAACCCCTATTTTTCTATAGGTTCATCACTTAGGTGCATCTGCAACAGCCTTGGTATCTTATTCACAGGATGTTCAAAAGGCATGAGGATGTAGCTCTTCAGACAAGGTTCAGTGGTGAACAGAGCTGGACTTGATCTTAGAAGCCTTTTCCAATCTCAATTTGATTTTATGATTCTATGACAGCCAACATGTATATAGAGTACAGCAAGATTGACATCTATAAAACAAATCAAAATAGAAATATTTATAGGACTTTAATACATAATATTATAAGTTGTTTTCATTAAAATACATGCATGCAAATAAAAAATGTGGGATGAGAAAAGTATTCTTCTAATATTTTTATTTATCAGCAACCAGTTACTTTTTAAGTGACTAGGAATTTTGCTCCTACTGGAGCCCAGCAAGCTTAGGTAGCAAGACAAAAAGAACTCCTCTTGTTTTTCAGATGTTTTCCAAATTAACAGCCAAGGATGGTAGTGCTTTTGAACACAAGTATTCATATGCACTATCTGAATGTTCTTTTTTCCAAATTATCATTTCTGTCTGTAGGAATTCTTGCAATGTACAGCATGTGGTAATACTACAGCACATACACATAAATACTTACCAGCAATAAAGAGACTCCCCACAATTTCTTGTTTTCTAAAACACCTGTAAGTCATTTTGCCATATAACAAACCCCATATTTTATAGAAGCATTAATTCATGAGATCCCTCAAGAGACAACCACACTCCTATAAAGATACAACAGTTTGGTAATTGGAATTGTTGCTATAAATAAGCAGAGAAGCACACATTCAAACTAATTTTTTGCTTTACTATTTGTATATTGCAAAATAATAAATGTGCTTGGAAGCAGTTGTCTGTTAGTGAAGTATATAATTTCTCATAAGTCTCTAAACTATTATTGGCAGGTAAGTACCCTTCAGGCTGCAGATCCCAGGATAGACTCCAAACTTCTGGCAAGACATGGTGGTATTTCACCCATTGACCAGCAGGGGTGAAAAAAAAAATCTTTTATTTGGGAGTTTGTAGCATTCAGAGTCAGTATCTGTCCAACAGCTGGGAGCCATCACATCCTTCTTTCCACTTTAGTTTATTCTGGTGTCTTCCTGCTGGTTTTCTTTTACCTTTTTCTAAGTATTGCTAATTCTGTTTGTCCCAAGCCTCATCATGCTTTTCACAGATCAATTCCAATTTCTGATTTAGCTCATATCTGGTAAAATGTCTCCCTTCACTCAGCATACTATTTCATGAGTACCATAAATTCAGCTTTCTGAGGAATTCCAGGTATTAAAATGATGCAAATTCAAAAAATATCAGTAAAATTTCACTCAACTTTCTGTGTTCCAGGGCAGGTAAAGCAGAAGGTTTTACTCCTAATCCCTGAGGAGATGGATCACCACTTACCTCATCTAACATTAGAAATGAATTGTGAAATCACTGGCCATTAACAGAATACAGAACTAGGCAATAAGAACTAAGACCACGAAGTTACCGACCTCAGGAGAAATAATTTTCTGAAGAAAATAATGACTCACATTTCTGCCCTGAACCACTGCTTCTTGAAGACAGTGTAACTAGACACTCTCCCTTGACATCTGTGCAAATTGTACTGTGCCCTTCTTGTTAGGAAAAATACATTGGGGATGACAAGTCAAAGCCAGGGAAAATCAGCTGCTTCAAATTGTATGTGAGGAGAGCTGATGCAGCTCCAGGGATCCCTTGAGTAGAAGGTAAAGTCTCCCTGTAACAAGAGAAGCATGCATTTAACCCAAAACAGTAACTAGGGAAGGTGGGGAAGTAAAAATAATGCAGTAGCCAAAGACTGGCACAGCAACAAGCTCACTGGTATCAGGGGACAAGCTCCTGGAAAAACAGGACATGGTGATTTCCACTTGCAGGAGTATCAAGCTTGGAAGATGGAAAATCTGAATAGTATTTATAGAATAGTAACTATATATAAATTTGCAGTATATCTTTTTAATTCATCCCTAATAGCATTCCTTAGAAATAAGTCATATGATAACCTAATCTGCAGAGCCCAAGCAATCACAAATACAAGGCAAATGCCTTCTGATCTAATCAGCCTTTTTGTGAAGAAATTCCTCCAAATGTCCAACCTAAGGCTCCCCTAGTGCACCTTAAGACTATGTCCTGAATAGGTATTTTCTGAATAATTCATAAAGAAAAGTCCTGAAAACATCTTTCCAAGCACCCTTTTCAGTTTGCTTGGACAGCTACTTGCCTTCAGAAAGCTATTTGTTTTCAGTTATGTATATGTCCTGTGAAATTTAACTCAGAAGTAATTAATAAATAAATCTGTGGAAAGATCTTTTAAAAATGTAAAGTATTGGAGTAATTGATGCTGCCTTAGAGTAGTTATTTCCCCCATATTAAAACATCTAAAGAATGAATGAGCATGCTCCACAATGAGACTGTGTGAGTAGAACATCTGCACACAGATATATTTATATTTTACCTGTGTGCACCTGACAGACAGGCATATTAGATATACTACATATAAAATAAACAAAACCCAGAATAGGGTGTGAAATCTAATCAGCATTTTATTCCAAAATTTATGCATGAGAAGGCATTTCATCAGCCTTACCTTCAGTTCTTATGTTATTCTTGCATTTTGAACTATGCCTCTAATTTTACATTGATCTAAACATATGCACACCTATAGATATCCAGACCATAATCCTTCATATAGGTATGTTATGGCACAAAACAGAGAGGACAATGCTAAGAGAACAGTGAAAGCTGCTGCTGTTAACAGCTGAGGGCTCTGTACCCTGCAGGGCACTTGGTGGTTGAGCTCCTTTAAAGCCATGCATGAGGAGCACAAGCCCCCAAAAAACACCACCCATGCACAGGCTGAACTCAAGAGGTGACAAGAAATGCTCAAGATTATCATCAGTTTATTATCCTGTGTATTTACAGGTGAAAGCTGTCATCTTTTGATCAAAGTGTGATTTTAGGCATGTTATCATAAGCTCACACCCCCACACCTGTCAACAAATTAATGCTGGCCCTTGCTGGCAGTAAATCCTGGACAGAAAGGCTGTAGTAAACTAAAGATGATAAATGCATATAAAGAAAATGCTGCCAGTTTTGAGAAAGACAGAAAACCTGCATTCAGATTTCAACGCATGAATCAGCTACAGAATTATAATAACAGGGCCAAACACACTGCTAAAACAACATCTTTTATTGCTGGAGAAGGACAAATAACAATATCTTTAATGTCAGTACTACTTACAGCAGCACTACTACCAGCATAGGAAGAAGTGAACAGCTTCCATGCAAGAAGCCAAGTATCAAGTCCAGTGACATCCTGATGATCGTTCTCTGCCAAAGGACAAGATAAATACAGCACTAACCCACCTAAGTGGGGACACAAGTCATTTCTGGGGCTGTTAATCTCCTGTGTCTGTGAAACACTGTTGTTCAGTCTTCAATTACATGGTACTTACCAAGAGAGACCACAAATACAGACCACAATGTGGTCTGTAACCTGCTTTAGCCAAGAGAGAAAATGAATGCTTGATCCTTTATTGGATTTCCCTCCCTCAGTAATGTCAATTGCTTTAAAACTGGCTGCCCTATTTTTTCAATTCAGCAATCTCAAGGCTGTGTCCTGTTATGTTCATTTTACAGTGAAATAAAGAAAGGGTAGATACAAGCCTAAGGAAACTAAATCATCATATTCTGAGTTTGACTCTGATGTATATACAATGTAACTGCTCTGCCTTGCTGAACCAAATCAGAAATATTTGCATGGAGATCTTTTAGGGGTTACAATGTAATTTTTGTGTTCAGTTAATTATGAATACCACCGCTACAAAAGCTGATATATTGAAATAAAAGGTCTGTGTGTTTGACTACAGCATGAAACATTGCACCTGACTACCAGAAAGGGATCATTCTCAAACACACACCTGTAAACAGATGTGTTGTGTTTTTAATTTAACATACAATTTTCTGAGACTTTTAAAGACTAGTATCATATTTACTATGCAAAAAATATTTTTCAACCTGAAAACCTCAACTTAATCTTTACAGAGAACATTTCCAAGATCACAGTATCCTCTGTATTTCTCAACTATCACCCCTCCCAAAATCTCCATTTTTCCCATGATTTTCATATGCTTTTGGGCCAGCTCCATCTATCTAAAGCACACTAAATAACTCACAGTTTTCTTCTTTCTTTTTTCCATCTGTTGTGTCTATAAACCTCAAGGAGCTCAACACTTAAATTTCAAAGAAACTCTGTGGAAGGCAGTTACCTCATTAAAATTCTCAGCTGCTAAATTTTCTCCTGCTGAGACACCTGGGCCCAGAACTCCTACCCAAATCTGTGTGAAACACCTCAGCACCATGCTAGGCTGCTTCTCAGAGTTTTTCAACTAGAATGCCCATAAATCCATTCTAATGCAAGTGTTCAAGAGAGTAGGAGGGGAAGGAGCATGGCTTGCAAGGTGCCCATTAAATTCATTTCCCCATTTGCTCATTGCTGCATTTTTTTTTTTGTTATATTCCCATTTGCTCATTGCTGAATCTTGCTTCCATTTGTTATTTATATGTTGTTAGCTTTTTATATAAGAAGGGAACTCATTTCCTTATCTCTACATTTAGCATTCAGAAGAAGGCATTCCATACAGTAACAGCAGCTTTTAAAACTCCTCTGAAAGGGTAAACCTGAAGCATTATCCATCTGCCGTGGAGTTATGGTTTTTTTTTTTCTTTTTTATTTTGCTCTAACAGAAGCATGTTTCATTAATGCCCACCCAGGTTTTCATTTCATTAATTCTTATCCTCTAAATGAAAACAAGTTCATCCACAGAGACCCTGTTTTTAAGGCAGCATCTCAGGTTTGTGGCTATGAAAATTAAAATCTTAGACTTTTGAATTCATCGGTGACCTGAAGCCTTAGGCAGCACACATGCACAGCCTTACACTGCACAAGTACCCTCCTGAATCTTTTTGAGCAAAAGAGCACTGTCCAGAAGCAACTTCACTAAATTCAGACCAGCACTTTTTTCCCCTAACACTTTTGAAACTTCTGGAACCTCACTGGACTGATTTAATGGCATTTAAGGGGGAATTTCCTTCCCTGACTGCAGCCAGTACCACTTTAGGTCCTTTATGGTTCCCCCTTCCCAGCCCTAAGGCTGGGCTGTGCTGCCAGTCCTGTGCTGGATCTGCTGGCCCAACAGGGACATCTCAGGGCATCTGGTGTCTCACATGGCACCACAGCTGTGTTCCAGCACCAAAACCACTGCTTCAGAAAAAGAACAATGTCATGTCAGTTCAAAACAAAGGATTAAAGTTGGGGCCATTAAACAAATGCAATGTGTGTCCCCCAAATCCAATTTGAAGACCCTATTCCCAAAATATAAGGAAATAGGGACTGCTTTATTCTGCAGGAGCCAGTATAGGAGGTGGCCAACACAGACACAGGATGCTCTGCTGCTGGAGACTTCCCCAGCAAGCTGATGCACACCTTGCCATGAACTGGAAAACTGGGAAAGAAAACTGGGACTGACATAACTGCAGCAGTTGGACACAACAGTGAAAAAGCCATGGAATTTGGCAAGGAAAAAAAAAGTGTCTTCATTCTGCCTGAGTACTGGGAAAACTTAAAGAATTATTTTTAATCACCTCAGTTTTAGTAGTTTGCTGTGGTCTCTTCAGGCTTGTTTTTTGCTGGATTTTTTTTTTAATTATTATTATTATTACTACTACTATTTTTATTGCCATTTCTGTTGTGCAATCTGGATGAGGGATTTTAATGGCAAGGTGATTAATTTGTGGAAAAACAGGGGATGCAGACCTCATAAGCATAGCAGCACTATAAAAGTCTGACTGGAACAAAGAGATGTGAATAAACTCCCTCCCCTCTTCCTCAGGGTTAGATTTACAGTGTGAATTTTTCACTATATTTACAGTGATACTTCTGTTAGATGTGTGCTTTACTGCTGAAATTGCAAACCTGAGAAATGGAACATATTTGAGACCAAACTCAGTTTTTCTCACTAGTTCTCCCTAGACTGTTTATCTTGGCATTTTCAGCAAATGTATTAGGATCTTTCTAATGCAAATGTTATCACAGGTACTCCAAATATGCTGTGCAACTAAACAAGGGGTACTCATCTTTGAAACTGAATAGCCTAACCTGAGAGTTCAAAGTGTTAAAAACATATAGGACCAGCTGTATTTGAAAATTCAGGCAATTTTAACCTTAGAAATTCTTCTTTCAAAAGAACTCAACTCCAGGTCTGGAGGTAAAATTACACATTACTAGTTAGATAACTGCAATATACCTTGTGTCCTCAAATCCAGCAGGATGTGTATGAGTTTTATACTGCAAAAACATAATCACCAAACTTCATCAAAACCAGATGCTAAATAGATATGTTTGCAGTATTATAACCCAAATTATCCTTCCTGCAGCACTGCAGTTGAAAGGTATGCAAGCTCTGCTTTAGGAAATCTCACAGACATCTCAAGCTCTGCTGAATCCTGGAGAAAATTGTGGTTAAAATGAAATTATACAGTCAGCACCTTCATTGTCATAGTAAGTCATGAAAAGCTGAGTTTGTGCCAACTACTTCACCAAGAATTAAGCTGAGGAAAGTTTTGGAACAATTTTATTTTTCTTCTAAAAAGCTTCTGCATGTCAAAAGAAAGTTCAGGAAATTTTACTCCAGCTCAAACTATATCTGTCATGGGAACCTTGGACTCTGCCAGATTTCTGGTAGAAGCATTTTGATTATTTAAATTTTTGTTTAGTGTGCTTATAGATAATTCTGACTGTTCAAGAATTACACAACACAGTAACTAGCAGCTCTACCAACTATAAATAAATACTACAGCAAAAATTTTGGCCCTTGCTGTATTTTCCTTGGAATATATAAAGAATGCAGTTTATGCGACACCATGCTAGCCACTGCATAATTTATTTGCCATGTAGTCTCATTTTGAATCATCACAGAGAGATGACAAATGATTAGCCATTAACTATTCAGTTTTAAATAGTTTTGTGGTCTGAACACTTGCAACAGGGAGGATATCATGTTCTTATTAATATTCATGTGTGAATTTTGTCTGAATAACTAAAGACTTCAGGAAGCTGCACGGCACGAAAACATGAGGGTAGGTCTAGGAACTGGGTAGTGCCTTTTCTTTTTGACATTATTATTTGGTACTAGTCTTGTAGCTTGGTAGATTAGCACTGAAAAGTCCACAATCCTTAACAAAGGTGCCTCTCCTTTAATCCCATTGCTTTAAGTGCAACTAAACTGCAGAATTTGCTGTATAATTCCACATGTGCATGCACACACACACAAAAAAAATTCTGAAAAAGGGTATGTAAGATTTATGTCCCTCCCTTTTCAATCTTGTGATGGACAGCATAAGCTTTAAAACTCAGAGACTTGGCTTACAAGTTTTGGGGTAAGTTTCCCAGGTGCTGAAGCACAGGTTTTTGGTAAGCCCCAAAACCAGGGTTAATTTTCTGGTCCATTTTATTTGCTATGTTAATGGCTTAATTCCTGAAAAACTATTCTGCCTCATCTTCCTTACAAGCAAAGATTATACTGTCTTATACTCCTAGCAACATTCTGCCTGCTGTATAACTCATTAAAATAAACTCCATTGAATAGCAAGCTTTCCTTAATTAATCACTGAAGTTTGATTCTTTTATGGTTTAATTGAGCTCTTTTGGCACAGAAAAGGAACAGGGAACAAAAGGAGTTCTCTGCTTCTCAAATGGTCTGAAGTCTGGAGGGTAATAAATATAGATACTGGTCTTTCAGTGTTGAGACATAAAAATAATCCAAAAATAGAAAGCAGTACCAAGAATGGGTATTCCACAAATAACTTGGACTTTCTTGACTTTTTTCAAATCACTGGATTCTGCAGGGATCAGAAGTTGCTACCTTATATAGTTGGTGACCCTCAGGAAAATTTGTTTTGAAGATATACTATTAAAAAAAACCCCCAAATTTCTAAACAGCTGGTCACATAACAGATGCCTGTCCCTGGGGTAAGGAAAATTTATTATCTAATTGAAACAGCTGTCTGATTCTGATTAATCTATGTAAGACTTCACTGAGCCCTCCCAGGAAATCTGCACAGGACATCCAGTGCTTGGAGGGTACACTGGAGCCAGCCCCACACCTTCACAGGGCCTCCCAAGTGGCACAGAAGATTTGGTATGAACCACACCTACCACTCTATCTCCAACTTTCAGACCTGAAATTCAGCATTGACAAATACAGTTGAAAGACCCCACTCAACTGCATTTCTTTTTGGATTAAAATGTCCACAAAAAGAAATGTGCCAGTAGACTCTTCAGAAATTGTCACAGAAGCTGGACTTGCCACCAAGACTCTCAAATGAACTAGTAATTTTGGCTTTGTATTTTTGGCTGCTCCTTATTTCCAGAAGAACAGCAATGTTGAGAGTGTCCAATGATTGACTTTTAGACTTCTCCACCAATCCCAAGATAAGCTTTTAGGACAGTGCCAGGAAGCTGTGGTGATAACTCTCCTGTCAGTCTTATATATTCCTTCAGAAGTACATTCAAATTTAAATGAAAAGTTGTAATCCCATACAGAGATATTGCTAATTATGTTTTAGGAGCATAATTTTATATCCATTCTTACATCTAAAAATAAACAGTTTTCATAACATCATGAAATTTTAGAACTACAACTGGAATCTGTGTCATCTTCAGAGTTGTTCTTTATTATTTATGACTGAATCTCTTCTGCTAATCTATCACCAGTACAATACTGGAATTTTCATCACTGCTCTGAAGAAACAAGTAAATCATGCTCATATTTCTCATTCTATTCTCTGTTCTCAAAACCTAAATTAAATGTGAAGACTGAAAACTGCACTCATGCATTCTTAAAAGCCCAGCACAATCATAACTCAAATACCTTCTTGCAATTTTTCTGTTAAATTCAAACTGGCAACTTGTGCCTCACCAAAGCAATTTTCTGATACAATACTCTGAGTCAGTCCCACTGGGGCATGGGTCCATGGGATCCTCCACCACCAGATGAGGATGCAGCCTGCAGACATAACAGATAAAGGATATTTAATCAAAGAGAAAGACTTCTTGTTGGCATGTGTGGGATTCTTTTACATCTAAAAGTCTGATTTGTACCATTTCCAGTCCTCTGCTTGCATGGCTTTGCTCACTGGGGTTTTCTGGAGCAGAGGGACTGTGAGGCTGCTGCAGCTGCTGGAAAAAGGCAAACTGGAGCTGCTCATCCCATGTGGGCCAGGGTCTCAGTGATGAGCACAGCTCAGACAGTTGGCTCATTACCCTTCTCCAGCTGAGCAAAAGGAAAGTGGGCTGAAAAGAACTAAATGCCCAGTGGTCATCTGCCTCCAGCTTTCAGCACTGGGCATTGCCTCAGCAAGCATTCACTCCAAGGAAACTGGCAATGGTAAGTATTTGAAGGGTGGTTACACTTTTGGGAAACAGCTGACCTGGTATTCCTGGGTCTGTAGCTTGAGACAAAATGTAGGAAAAGAAACTGGAAGTTAGCCTGGACATTTAGGGTAGTTTTTTTCTGAAGCCTGTACNGGAGCTTGAGACAAAATGTAGGAAAAGAAACTGGAAATTAGCCTGGACATTTAGGGTAGTTTTTTTCTGAAGCCTGTACCAATACATGCTTTGCAAATACCATGTAAATGTACAAAGACTGTTTTTGTCTTTTTACATAGAAAACAATGGCTCACAAGGTGATCCATTATGTCAGATGAGAAGAGATTTATGTGTTCATTTGGTCTGCACCCTCATGAGGCATCAGCTTCTGAAAACAGGACATCTGCTGAGCAAGCTGCTTTTGACATGGAAAAGGATCATGTATCTACTAATATATCATTTTATCACCCCATTAATATGGACCACATTGTTCATCTCTAAAGATGATTTGATGGTCAGCTGAATGTGAATCTGGCTTCCTAAATAAAATTACATACTTTGTTTTTCCTTGCTTGACCTAATTGTCTATTTCATTCCATAGGGATAGGAAAAACCCTACAGAACTTTTGAAGAATCAGTTAAAGACCTTGGTGAAAAGACTCCAGGCTAAGTTTATTCATGCTTGGAGCAAAGAGTTGAACTACAAAGTGATTTTTTTTCTTGTTTTATATATATATATTCTATTTTAGAGCGGTATCTAACAAAGATAATTGAAAAAAACTTAACTTCCAAGTAGAAGAAAGTTAGGCTCAGGAGGAGAAGTGCAGAAAAAGTCCCCCAAGTTATTAAAATGACAATCAACACTTATGTGCTTAAGATAACTGAATTCAGATTAAATGAGCAGTAACTACATATTGCTTCAACACCTGTTGCCAGTACATCCATTGGCATCATAGGAGTCAGTGAAAGGTTCATTTCTCCAGAAGAATTCTTAAGCCTTGGTTTGCTCTCTGACTTGTTCATGTCATGACTTGGAAGAGAAGTTTCTCGAGGACAAAGTGACCCAAAAGGGAGGGGAACTGCTTTTTTTACAGCATTACCAGAATTATTACAGCAGGCATCAACACAAAATTGATGTTCTTGGCTGCTCAAACAAAAGAACAGGGAAGGGGCCACTCACATTTCCTTCAGGTGGCTGTTGGATCACAGTGGTAATTCACTGGACAGGCTATCAGACAAGCTGCTCAGTTTGGCCATGGGATATAATGGCTTGAGAAAATGAATCTCTGGAGCTAACAGATGGTTCAAACTCACATCCCTGCAGCAGTGAACCTCAATTCTCTCCCTTGCCCACAAATAAGCTCTCTTCTCCTCAGCCTTGTTCCCAGGCTAACCAGCACTTGTGTGTTCCCAACTGTGAGTGGAGAGATCTATCACTGGGGAAAAAAACCCTTGAGAAGATCCTCCAAAGCCCCAGGAACTGCTGCTGCATTCTGACTTTGGCAGGTGCTGTTTCAAGGCAGGAGACAAACTTTTCCTCTCTTTCTAGAGAGTTAGAATTCCCACTCCTGCTGCTGTGCAGGGAGCACAGGGTGCTGAGGAATTCCAGCAGCCCCCTCTCCCATTGTCCCGAGCAGAAGCTGGTGAGCTGGCACAACAGGAAGCTCTAAGTAACAGATCAGATGATTTTCAGGAGCTCATTCTCATATTTAGCTCTTTTACCTCGGCTTTTACACTGACAAACTCCCATTTTTAAATGGAACATTTGTTTGTGAATGATATACAAAATCCACCACATACTGCATGAACACTCTTGAAAGAAAGATCTCACAGCAAGGCTCTTTGCTCTCTCCTTATCCCAAGCCTGATGCAGGAAAGTGGCAGGGCAGAAACACAGGGTTTACTGTGTTTTATTCAGTTGGTTCAAACTGCTCAGGCACCTTCTTTCCATCTCTTTCCTCTCTGAAGAGTTTTAGCAGTCTTGGAAAAAGCCCTAGAGAGTGTAAATTAAGTACAAAATTAAGTTTGGACTGCAGAATGCATGTTCTTGTACTTAGTACCAGGATGTTTGTGTTCTAAACAGATTATTTTTACAGTGTATTAAGGAAGGTTAAAGAAATATTTGTACACTTTTGATTTTAACAAGAGGAAGAAGAAATGAGATTGGGTTATAATAGAAGAATTACAGTACAGCTGTTACTCCCTAATTAATTCTGTCTCTGAGTAAATCAAAGCTCTAATTATAGACACGAAATATGCTCAATATTGTGGAATATTTATGCAAAACATTATTCCTGGCACTTATCAGCTAAAATATAATGCCTCACCAGAGCCAAAGCAGCAATTTTTAAGTGTCGTAATTTTTTTTGCCCCTTTTTTATAGCTCAATACATGGAAAGTACCTGATGAGAGTACAGTTTCATTTTTTAAGTACTTTGTAAATCCCAACTGACAACTGGTTCACTTCTTCCTCTAAGAAACACCTGTCTCTATCTAACAAAAAAAAAAAAAATCGAAAAAAACAATGTCTAAAAATCATTAAAATGACATTTCTCTTACTATTGTTTCATAGTGCCCTTTAGTTCCACAGCTGCCAGCACACTTAGCAAATTTACATTTGACCTTCTTCTCCATGTGCTGTCCCATGCACTGGCACAGCATAACCCATCATTCATATTTCCACTATATCATTAATTAATAACTCCCTCCAAGTTCTAGTCCTGAAAGTCTTCCAAACAGGAAGGCTTGATTCTGCCCTGTCTAACTAAGTGAATTGAAGCTACTCAGCTTTCTGCACAAAGACACTGCTGACCAACCATACCTCCAGAGATGGCAAAGAGGAAAGGGGCTGGGATACAGACTTCCCTTTAGGGAATGCACTGCTCAGAGGGCATTAACCAAAGAGTAATTACACCTTAATGTCAATAAAAGATAATAGAATTGGCACATGACAGTAGTGCCATTCAATTCAAAAGCTTTTGGGTGATGACTTGCTGGTTCTTTCCATGACAGATAACAGAGACATTCTAGGAGAATCAGAATGAGTCTCTAAATTGTTTGCATTTTGGAGATTTTTTCTTTATCCCTTGAAAATGCAAGAGAAAATTGAAATACAGACCCTTAAGTGTCAGTGGACCTACTTAATAGCCTGTGCAGGTTACTGTAGTTCTTTTGTTTCTTTTATTTATTTTAAAACTGAGCTATGACAGTTTATAAATAGAAAAGAAAGCCCAGTAAACTTCATAGTCACCAACCATTATCCAGTCTAATTTTATTCCATGGAAATTCAGAGCCTGCAAAGACTACACAGGCTACTGACTGACATTCACTACAATACAAAAGTTGTGGCAAGCATCTGATCAAACATCATAAAGACCTAGAAAAGAAGCACAGTACTTAAAAAAAGAAAAAAAACAGTTAGCAAGATGGCACAAAACCATTTTCTTCGAAGGTTAATTAATATTTTCACTAGCTCTGCATCTTTCATAAAGGGTAATTAATATTTTTAGTAGATCTGCATTTTCCTCTAAAAGGCTGGACACAACAAGTCTCTGCTAACCTTTAAGGTAATTCAAAGAAGATACATCACAGAGCATAATGATTTTGTGAAGCACAATAACTTCTATTGCCCTAAGAGTATTTTTGGTTTTTGAATCTGGCTTCAACTTTAAACTCCACAGTTTCAAAGGAAGTGTGATAATGATCACTTCACTTCTGTCCTTTGAAGTTTCTTCACCTCCTCTTGCTTTATACTCAGATCTCCCATTTATTTTGCACAAACACCTAGAAAGCACAGCTTATTAATCTTTCTGGTATTATTAGGGCTGACAAAATAACTCCCACAAACAAGTTCAAAGTATTGATGAATGTTGCAAAAATTACCATTTCTGGAACACCGTAAAAAGGGAAAACCACCGTAGAAATTATGTGTGTTCATCAACTGGAATATGTGAAAACGAAAAAAAAAATCACTGACAGCGTGGAACTGCATTTATCTCATTTACCTGTTTCAGCCAAGGGTACAGGGCAAACCTCTGGCAGGCTGGGAAATGAAAGTACAACCCCTGTGCTAGAAACTCAGCAATTATAACTTCAGGGATCAGTACAGGAATCAGGACAACAGAAATCTAAATTTTATTAGCTTGAAATATAACCCTGAATGATCTTTGTCAGCTTTTAAAAATAGACAAATGTCTATTTATGTTTATTTTAAAATGTCATTTTAAAAATGACAAATGTCATTTATTCCTCCCCTTCCCTGTGTATGGAAGGGGAGGAATAAATGAAACATACACACACATGCACACACACAAATCCACAGAGCTCACTGTCCCTGACAGACAACTTCAGGCTCACATGTGCAACCCCTTACACACTTTGGAACCAGAAATGTAGCAAAATAACTGCATTAGAATGGTGAGAAAATTAGCTTTGTATCCTGTCAGCATTGTCAGATCCCAGAGGCTGGAGATGTTCTACAGAAAGGGGGAGAGTAAAATAAAGCAGTCCCAGCTGCTTCACCCTCTGCAATGGGGTCACACAGCAAAACAAATTAAAAGACTGATGTTTCTGGTTTGCACTGCCATCCTCCTGCACAACAAAGAAAACAAGAATTGTGTGTCATTAAACCTTACAGTAACTTCACCAGTGAAAAAGCTGGTGGGCATCTAGGGTATTAAGCTTAATGCAGACAATGTACAACTGCAGATCAAAATCCCCCTTTTCAGGCCACTCATCTCCTTTCACAACAATGCAAAGAAACCAGGCCAGAAAAGAGAGTGAACAGAATCCTTTTAGGAATATTTCAAGGAAATTGGTCTACCTAGCTGGGGTATGTAAATTTGAATTACTTCTGATGACTTCAGGGTGTTACTTTAAGCCCAGTGAGAGAAACAAGTACAAAGTGACAATGAATCAACTCTATAACATGCATTTATTTATTTATGCAGCCCATATATTTAGCTCTCCTAAGACAGTTAAATCAAGAATGTTAATGAACACAGGGAATATCCTGAGTTAGTCTTCTGAACATATTTTCAAAGTTCTATTTTATTCCAGTATAAAAATTTCTGCTTATAGCATAAATACTATTAATTATGGAAAAAAAAACCAAGGAAAAAGAAATTTTTTCACCTTTAAATGGGCAAACAATCTTATTAACATAACAAGGGGTCATAAGTAATATCTATCTTCTGGTAGAATTGTGTTAATGACATGTACTAGAAATTATATTAACTTAAATTTGCAATTTAAACAATTTATTCTTTAATAGTGTGAGGCTGGAGTATTTTGACTTTTTAGAAAAAGTGGAATCCAAATACATTTCCTTTTTCATGACTACTAGCTGAAAAAGCTGATGTTTCCAAAGTGAACAATGAGAAGATGGGTCTGGCAAAAAGGGATGGAAACAAAAATTTAAAGGCAAGTATTTGGGAACTGATATGGGAGGTTTAATCAAAAGGCTGCTGTGTCAAACATAGTTAGAAAATAATAGAGTTGGCACCTGGACAACTTCTGGAACTTCATTTGCAACTTCCCTGTGCCTGTAAACAGCACAGCACTGGGGTGAAACTCCAGGGGTGCTTCTTTCATGAGCTCATTTTCTATTCTTGTAACAATGCACCTTAATTCCATTTTGATGAGTATTCCTGCCAGCAACACATTCTCATTTTCCTAAACCCCTATCTGGGGACTTCTCAGAGCTGGCAGTGCTGTTTTAGGGCCAATTTCTTGCTACCTATTCCCATCCACAAAACCTTGCCAAGATACACAGTTCCTACTATGGTGCTGTCCTGACTGAGTCTAAATTAATTCTTTCTATTTGAGTTTTGCTGCTACAGCTTCAAATTTTAGTAACTATCTCCCCAAGGAACATTATTATATCATCCATTCTATTAAAGGGGACAAAATTAGCTTTATGTACTGGTAAATGCTGATTAAAGCTTCTAAGCCTGAAAAGTAAGAAAGGTTATGGATTTTTAGATCATGAACTTCTATACTTATATGCTATATTAACTCCAAAAGTTACAGTGCTTTTAAGACTAGAAAAAGAAAAATTAAAGTTTTATAAATGTAGATGGAACACTACTCAGAGGATGCTTTGTGGCAGCATTTTTAATATACTCGGAGTTCTTTGTCCTTCTGTAGCACATAATTCTGCTCTTCACACCTCTCTTCTCCACATTCTAACTTCCTGCTACTCTTCTCATGCTACACTTAATATTCTGATACTTCTGTGTCCTCAGAATTGTCTTCCCAATCACTGTTTAAACTCTGGTTTTATTTTGATGCCTCTCTGTCAAGAATTACATTTCTGTTCTTCCTTGCAATGCCTCCTGCCTGCTTCCAATTCTACTAATATTCATTTCTGCAACAACACTATGCCAGCAATCCAGAGATAGAGATTATATTATCCACTGACTATTACAACATTCCTCCAGCTTTTGCCTTCAGGGACAATCAAGGCTTGGTCAGACCCACATTTGTGACTTCCAAGTCTATGAGAGATCTAAGAAAAAAAGCAACATAATAAATCCTTAATAAAAAACCATAACAAAAGGTCCATCCTCCAACTACTCCCATTTTCAAGAACATATAGATATTGCTATTTTGAATTTCCCTAAGACAGCCAAAGGGGTAAAAAGCAAGAAGTAAATCAGAATTTACTCCTAAGGTTGGTGCCCATGTGGCAAACAGAAAGATGCCAGCAGTGTAGGAGTAAGCAGCACCAGTCAGGGCATGCACTAAGGGCAATAAAAACGTGGTGTAAGGACTTCCAGTGAGCCAGCACAGAGAGCCCAGGAGCTGCTCTATTGCCCTGTGTGACTTCCAAGCCAGACCCATCTCTGCTGGCCATGACACACATGGGAATGTGGTCACAGAGAAAGGCAGATGAGGTGCAATGCATTTAGACAGAGATAACAGGAGCCAGCACTGAAAGACTCTCTAGAAAGAAGCAGGAGCAAAGAGAGGTGTGATGCATTCTCATCCTTTCTCACATTTGATGTGACAGTGCCAGTTACTCTCACAGAGGAGTTCCCCAGCACAGAGACTGCAGAAACACGGGGGTAACACAGGCAACAGCCCACATCTGAAAAGAAACCCCAGCCACCGCATCAGCATCCAACTACTCTGCCCTGTGAAGTGCAGTACACAAGCTATTCAGACAAGACTCAGGGCACTAGGTTTACTTCCAATACAAATGAAATGTATTTTCTAACACACTGTTTTGCCAACAAAATCTTCCATATCAGTGGCTGCTGAAGTTGCCCTGATAAGGTGTGAACAGCTGTTGGTGTGAAGGCAGTGAGTGCATGTGATGGGGCATTCCCAACCATCTTCCCCTTCCCATGCACTCTACTCTTCATATTTGCTACTGATCTCCAAGAGTTTTGCCTGTGCAGTATGACTTTCCAGAGTTCCCACTGAGAATATTACTCATGAGGCCTTTTTAGAAAATCAAAAATTGGACATATGGATGTATAACAGCTAAAGAACAATACTTTATTTTCCTTGATAGTTTCAGAACATTGATATTAAAGAATAAGTTTCATTTTCCAGAGTTTAGCTGCATAACATACTGTAAGACACTCTAGAATTTCCCTCTGCTAATCCTTTGACCTAAATTTTACTAGGGTTTTAAATCTTTATTAAAATCTGATATTCAATACATTTCACATTCTGATGCTAATTTTTTTTTCTAATTATTTTACAGGCAACATCTGTGTTCAGTAAATTGGAATTCTCTAAACACTGTTACTTTGTATTAATAAGCAAACATTTCTTGGTCCTGATGTTTAATTCATTGGTTTTTATTAGTATATTTCCAGGAAAAGATTTAATTTGTACATATTAAGCACACCAGCCACCCGGCCTCACACTCAGGATGTGTTTCATTAAGCATAATCCCCAGTAATGAATCTTTTCAAATCTCTCATACAAAACACTCCTCCCCATTTTCATTCCACCCCAGACACTTCTAGAGAAAGTTAATCAAATTTATTAATAAGGAAGCAAAAAAAAATCCCATTGTGGTATGAGGTATCAATCCTTGCTGAATATAGATTTCTACTTGTCTCATGTGTTGCTGTTATTCCTCCAAGAAGATTTTGGGAATAAAGGGGACTAAAGGAATGTTCTCTTCCTCAGCTTCAATAGCTGCCAATTGCTGCAGCATTTGCTAACAGACCTGAGACTGTGGTGTGAAGTCCCCTTTCTCAAGGGACCAACTCTATCTCCAGACTATTAATTATCTCTTTATATCTGCAGCTGCAAAGGAGGTACAATCATAAGATAATAAGAAAATGATCTTTAAGGGGGACTCTAATTTCTTACTAAGGCACACATATTAGAATAAAGGAAATTAATCATCTATTTATTTACAGCACATGTTTAGCACTTCATGAGTTTGTGTATCAAGTCTTGATTGCAGGATTATCAGAGTCTGTTTATAGTTAATCTGTTTTTAATGAACGTGTGCTTGCCAGCCTGGTGTCCCCATTTCCAACTATTTTACTTCATTTGCAATATTTTAACCTTACTCTGTGCCAAACTGGGAAAAAAGCTCATAAAGCCAAAGAAAAGTAGTAAAAGTATTTTGCAAGTCCTAATATAAAGCTTTAATTAAGGAAAGCATTTAAGCATGTGCCTGATTTTATGCCAAGGCCTAAGCACATGTGAAATTAGTCTTAAACATTATGTTGAATTGGACTCCATGTATCATTAACAGTTTGAATTGAACTGCAACAAAACAGTCATCTATGTTCCACAGCTTTTGTCTTCAGGAAGCTATCAGTTCCAAAGCCAGGGACACACTACAGCTACAGCCAGTCTGAACAGTCAAGGGAAACCAGCAGGGTAATAAAAAGACTGCTTGAGACCACTCATGGGTTACCTGTGCAGAACTCTCTGCAAGGAAAGGCTTTTAGAGTAAGAATTTCTCAGGGAATTCTCGAAGGCCACAATAAGCTAAATTCTGAATAGAGTCTGGAAAGCTTTTGGTGCTACTTCAACAGTGCAGTAAAGCAAAAAGAGGAGATGATATTGAATAGTCTTTTGCTCATCTGTCATTCTAAAACCAAACCTGTACCAGCCAAAGTCCCAAAAATGTTTAACTCTCCCTGTGACTATTGAAACCAGGGCAATCAAATCAGTCATTGTCAAAAGTTTAGCAATATTTTAAGATACAAATTCATGTGATTTGATTAAAACATTCAACGGATTTCTGCCTTCATACAAATTAGGAAGAACACTTCTAATTTACAGAGGAAGCACTTACATTTAAGTGGCATATGACTGTGCCAAAATAGGGCAGATCTGATGACCTGACCTATGATTAAAATGATGAGCTACATTCGTTTATACTCATTTTTTAAAACGATAAATCTTTTTATCACTTTGTTACAAGGACAAGAGGTTAGCTCATGCAATCAGAGGCAGAACAGTATTATCTCATCCAGAGAATGAGGCAAAGACACAAGGTAAAGAAACTTAAAAAAATGTAAACATCAAGTTAGACAAGTAAACTACTTACAGTGAACCGTGTCTGGCAATTCATACATGTGCATACTTCCTACTGTAGAGCAATTAAGCTTCACACCTTCCTTGTTCCCCCCCAGCAGAAAGTAAAGTAAAATTCTTATTAAAATGACTATACCATTCTGTCTATTAACATGGCAGAACATGATCATATTTGCCCAGATGCAATTCTTCAGCATATTGTTTCAACTAAGAGCCTGAGGATGAGTATCTTTGAGTAAATCACCCGTTTCACACACTGCTTTAGCTGCACTGCAAGAGCTGCTGGTAAAACAATGCAAGCCAAGAAGGAGCTGACAAAGCCTGGTTTAAATGGGAATGCTTTAAGAGGCATCACCAGCAGTGCTGCTGTACAGCCCTTGTGCAGCACAGTCCAGAGGAGAGGACCCTCTCAAAATACCATTTAGTGGTGTGAGTCATTCACCTCACTTCAGTGCTAATGACTGCTACCTTTGAGGAAGAATAGAATCAGCTTTGGATGGTTTGGGGTTTTTTTCCCATGACATTAAAGTGAATGTAATGTATGGAAAACCTGCTGGCTGGCTTAGTCTTTCCCAGGCCACAGCTTTTGCAAACTCAGTCCCTCATCTGTCGCAGTAGGACAGACACCTCAACTGGACAGGGAGTCCTGCAGAAAGGGCAGGGGGGACAACAGCCCCCAAGAGCTGTGTGGAAGGGGTGCACAGGGAATGGAGTCAGTGACACTTGAGGACAGAGAAGCCTCCCTGAGCACAGCTGCCTGTTTTGTAAGGCAAAACTTCAGCAACTGCAAATCACCCAAGCAGCAGAAGCCAAAGCCTCAGTTTTGGAAGCGAGGGAAGTGCCAAGACAACCAACCTATAAGAGGGCTAGAATAAAGCAGTGTAGGGAAGGAGCATAACCTGTCAATAAATGATTTTTCATGTGGAAAAATTCCTCAGAACTTTTCAGTTTTGGGTGAAGATCAAACGGGAAATATGCACTCAGAAGTATTTTCAATAATAATTTCTTCTTAAGAAAGCTCTACATATTTGAAATCCATTTATATATATATATATATTTAAATAAACCCATTAAAAAATATTTCCTTTCTTTATAAGAGACTGAAATGCAAAGGATTAGGACCCTGTAATGTGATATGTGGGCTTTGTTCTGGCAGCCTGCACAAGAATGAGAGAGCAGTGAGAGCCAAAGCCCTACACAGCTAGCAGGGTACAGCAGTGCTGGGGGAGCTGTGGTCAGGGAACAGAATCTGGGCCCTTGGGAGGGAGATGCAGCACACTGCAGTGCCAGGAGCAGGGCTGGCACTGCAAGCACCTCTGCTCTCCTTTGCCAACACTTCTCAATTCTGACTTGGAGTGGAGCATCCGGAATGAGAGATATTCAACTGCCTTATCCTTTTTCCCCTGTAGAGAAACAACACCAATAAATGGTGTCTATCCATTAATTTTCAATTTTTGTGGCGAGTATTTGATTACTTCCACTGTCTTGACATCAGGCACATTTTTCAGACTGGTTCTCAGGACACCCAAAGAAACTGGGAATTTTTGATGGATAGCAAATGCAAAAATAAAAATGACCCCAGATAAAATCCAACTAAGGTAAGCAAATTAACCAGTCTTTAACTTTCAGTGTACACTATTCTCCTTAGTGATAAGAAAGGTTCTTACTTAATGAGCAACATACATCTCTTTCAGTAGGGAAAGAAGAATAATGCATGGAGTTGCTTTAGTAACTAGAATGCTTTCTGCAATCCAATTGCCTTTTAATTTACCTTACAAATAGTATATCCTCAGATCAGAATGCCAAATTCTTTCCTTTATTTACCCTTTAAGTCAAATGTGTTAATATTTATCACGAAACTGAAACTTCACAAGAGAAATAAATTCTGTTAAGACCTTCATTTAACAAAACAGTAATTATTGCATTTAATCACTCACAGTTGTGAAGAAAAGCATCTAAGCTAAAGTTGATAATTTCAGTTTTGTTGTCACTTACTGTTGATGCTTAAGAAACTATCAAGCCATGGCTTTATCCCACCTTTTAAAGTTACTTCCCACATCATTTAATGTGGTGAAAGACCCAGCTTTGCCCTACAGATGGAAGAACCTTCAGGTGAATATCATCCCTTCAGGACCATCAGTGCAGAAATTTCTAGCACCTTCATAGCTAAAATATTTCACAATACGGCAATGAATATGGATTCAAGACCAACATAATGACTTAAAAACTACTTAGAGATTACAGTTTTATTTCATATTAATTTCCATATAAATTCCATTTGTTTTAATGTTCCTAAATTTTTCATACATTTTGCAATCTGCTACATTATTTTTACCATTAAATTTGCATTCTGTTTGCCACAGCACACACTGGACCTGGATAATCATTAGTGATGTTTGAAGCTGTAAATGATAACCAGGGGCCCAAAACTTGGTAGGTGAAAATAGGCTGCCTACCTAACAGCTGCTAACAGCTAACCTGGAGCTTGGGGGATCAATAAGGCTGCATTAGTGTGAGAGGAGAAAGCAGAATGACCAACTGCTGGAGTTAGAAAGGAATTACAGTCACAGCCAAGTGATATGGTGATGCTTCATCCCAGCCCCTGAGCTCCCTACAAACACAGCACAGCTGGATGTCTGGCTTGCCCCAGTTCTGTTCCCATCCCCTGCAGGTACAGCAGCAGTGCCACAGCAGTGTCAGTGCAGTCCTGCTGCAGCCACAGCCTGGAGCAGGAACCTGGCTCTGCTGCTGGTTTGTCTGACACAGCTGAGGCTTTACTGGTGTCAATACTGAAAGTTGCCACAAGCTAATATGAGATGGATTTTAACGCTCAAGGAAGAATTAGTAGATAGATTTTCAGTCAGGCTAGTTTTGAAGGCAAGTATAACTGCCATAAAATCCAGTTCATTTATGGGATCATGACAAGATTCTCATTCCAGTCTAACCAACCATCCAGTATATAAACCCTTCCAAGCTTAGCATTGGCATAGACAGACAGTTCATTAACAGGAGCTACTGGAGCAGATCTTCACCAATCACATTGGTAAGCCACCCCTCATTAGTTTCATAATTACACTGTATATGTCCCACACATCACATATCATGTTTTTGAGCTATTAAAATATAGCTTTCATTTTCTGAAAGGCTAACCACATTAAATCACAGAAGCCAGGAGTAGCATTCTCTTAAACAAATCATAACTCAGGGCAGACATTCAAACTGACTTTATTCTGAATGACACAATCTAGGAAAGTGCACTACTGCTGATCTTCAGAAGCTGCTTGTTTTTCAGAGATCAGACTTTAATTATGAAGAAAATGACAGTTTTGATGAATAGACTGGTAAATGAAATAACTCTTTTAGTTTGCATGCGTATTCTTGGCTCCATTCTTCTCACTATCCCTTGAGAAAAGCTGGAATTGCATTTTAAATCAAAGTCCCTTAGACTATGTAGGACCAATGGACACACTGAGAGTGATTCATAGAAAGCAGGTATTTATGATGCAAGTCTGTCAGGACCCTGTATATCCTTAATTCCTTCAATGAGAAGCCACAGAATTTTGCATTGAAGAACTGTTCACCTAGATATGTGCACACTAATTTTTTCCATCGAAAAACAAAGCAAACATGCAGCTCTTTTAATGAAATGTCCTCCACAGATCCAACCTAGAACAAGACTGTTCCTGCAGAGGCTGCTGCAGCCATTCCCAGCAGGACCCAGTGGGACTGGGACTGTGGGGCCATTGTCCCTGTTCCCAGAGCAGAGCCATGCACCACCCTGGAGCAGGGCTTATGGGAATGACATAACAGAGTTACATGACAGTGACTTGAGAGCAGAGGGTACTGCATCCCAAGTTTACAGTTACATGGGCCTGAATGACACAAAACCATTATACATGAATACAGCCACTACTTTGGCTTTTAAGAGCACTTCAACATTCTCTACAAATCCAAAGATGAGAATTTTAATTGCAAATGCCAGACACATTTCCTCTTTGAAATTAAAAGTATCACCTTCATCACCTTCTCCATTTACCTTTCCTAAACTACAGGTGTGTGCAGTCTTATTTGAAACTAAAAACTATTTGTATTTAAAATAGTTTATAAGTAAATATTTCAGGTAGGCTTTGTTTTCTTGACTTCCCATCTTGGTAAATTCAAACTCACACTCCCTAGACTCCCTCATAATTTTTTTTTTTTTTTAATCAAGTCTTTCTCATTTATTTTTAAAATGCTACATTTATCATGTTCCTCCTACCTTTTTTTCTTCCTCTAAAATTATACTCTGATAATACTTTGGGACTACCCTGCAATATGAAAGACATTCTTTTCAAAAGAATAATGAAAAGGAATTATTGAATCCCTTACTACTCCACAACTGTAAAATGTCATCAGCAACTCCTATAAGATCACCAGCTGTTGAAAATTACTTGACTTTCTAGACTGACCTTTAACATTTGTAGTTTGCAAGAGGAACTCTTAAAATTATTTTTACATCTGCTTAAAACATATCACAATGAAAATGAGACTAAGGCTAAAAATTACCTTGAATTAATTACCTTGAAGAAACCTACACCCACAGGTGTGTGTGCACCTGTTGAGGTGCCAAGAAGCACTTGTCTGCTCATAATACACATTCAAGCCACTAGAGAAGAACTCACTCTCTCTTCTTAAATTTTAATTAAATGCTAAACCCAGGAGAAGCTCTATTGCACTTAAACTACATGTGACTGTGACATTTAGTGTAACCTTGTTTTCTAGCAAAGGATGTCATCAGGACTGTGGAAAGGTTGGTGGCACCTGGTCATAAACTTGGTATGAAGGACAACAGGATGTACAAAGGATGCAAATGGAAAGTGACAGAGGAGAAATTAGTTCTGTGCACAGGATGCTTGCAGCCAGCATTCTCCAGTTTTACAGAGCACCTTGCAGATCACAGTGCTCCCTCTCCATTCACAAAGCAGTTGGGTTCCCTACCTGCCACAGCTGTGCCTGCACCCAAAGATCTGCTTCAGCTCAAAGCTGCAGAGAATTAGTACCTTGTCTTCACCCATTTGTTTTTTTTTTACTTTCTGAAAATAAGTGAAACTTGGACAACTTTTAATGAATTTCCCATAAGAAGAAGACAGATCTTGATACCCACAAAGGTCTCATAAATGCAAACAGTAAAAAAATGCCAGCACTGTGGGGATGCTTGGTCTGTAACTGAAAGTTGTTCTAACAGCTCACATATAAGGTGTAGAAAAAAACCCAAACCCTTCTAAAGGGGGTTTGAAAAAATATTTTGTTCAAATCCTCTGTCTCTATGTAAAAAAACCCTAAATTACAGCATAGTGTATATAAGCTACTACTTATCACATTGTACATAAGGATAAGGAAAGAATGCAATGCAAAGATGATTTGAGCTCATTTTTACTGCAACCTCTTATTTTTAAATAATCAAGGTATTTGCTGTATGTGTTGCCTACTCCTGAAACACGCTGAGCATAAAATTTCTTCCTCCTTTTAATGGCACAAGGAACTCCTCAGAGTGAGTGATATCTTCAACATCAGAAGAGAGGTGTCACAGAATAGAGGAGAACTTGCCAATCACCATTAATGTCTTGTGATGTCACTTTGAGAATAGCAAGTGTGGATCCACAAAATGAAGATTTTTTTGTAATGGGATACTTTGTAACAAAATATATTAGAGCTGAGAAAGACAATGCTGCAGCCCAGAGCTGCCAGAAGAAAATGCTGGTCTCAAAACAATACAACACAAGGAATAAATAAGTTCTTGTTAATCAGGCAGTATCAAACCTCACCCTTTGTAACAGAAAAGATCCTCCTTTTCTCCAGGTCTGCCTAGACAACTTTAAGAAAAAATGCAGATGAAACTTTGCAGCAAGAAACCTTTCTACACACAACCCATCCCTGATCTGTGGCTACCAGGTAAAGAGATTACACAACAGGCTTTTAAACAATGAAATAAAGATGTTAGATTAAAATTTTTTGGTGTTAGTGATAGTCACTGTTGACATCCAAGGTAAGAAATTAAACAAAATACAACTACAAATAGCATTAACCCAACAATTAAACATCATTTAACAGCAATTAGATAAAACCTAACTTTCCCTTCTGAATGAAGCAAAAAAAGTAGAATTTAGTTGAAACTTGAAATTACAAATATATTCATATTCTCTTTCTTTAATTTATCACCTTCATTAAATACATTATAAATATTTTATATATCTATAATGCAGAGAAGCCACATAATAAGTTTCTCACAATTAGAAGTAAAACATTTTTTTCATTTTTTTCCCACATTTTTCTGCCTTTCTTATTCTTCATCCTTATTTTGAATTATGGCAAATTTTGTTCTACACAAATGTAGACCTATCCATTCTTGAATTAACCTGTGTTGTCAGCCTGTTGGGAGTCATTTTGTTTGAACATCTGGACCAACCACATGTTTCCTACTGAAAATAAATCATCATTTGTGAGTTATGAGTATTAACATACTCAACACCAGAGGAGTGATGAAGATTAGACTGTGTATGTTTAATGAATTATGACAAAAATATTATATAAAACTTGTGTTTGGAAAGTTTATGGGATACACTGAAAATGAGCTGCTTATCTGATCTGGATCTGTTGAAAGGTAGTTTGTAGGTCCATAGCTCAGCTGGGTCTGCAATTATTAAAACTTTAACTACTATAACAGTGTCCTCTGTATTCAATCAATATACTTAATTATTATTTAACACCCCAATTTATCAAAATAAATAAATTGTAAAAAAATGTATGCCTCTCTGACTAGAGGACTTTCAAAATTATTTTATTCCAGAAATTAAAGAGTGTAGGTCTTCTTTTAGTGGGTAACTGATCTCAAGTGAGCCTTCAGGCACTGGAGCATTTTGTGCTCACATCCTTCCCTGAAGAATTTTCCTACATGAGACTGGGAATGGGTGCTGTGGAAATCCACTGTTCTGATTCTGTGTCACCTGAACATTCAGGCTTACAGTCACTAACACAAAGGAGTCCCTCCTTTCTGTTAGGTACTCAACTAGGTACAGATTCTATCTCCTTGCTTAGTGAAATGCTGGAATAGCAAGAGAGTTCGTACTGCAAAGTTAGAGGGAGAGAACTGGGCTTTTATTGAATACAGCTTTTCAAGACAAATTCAGAAATGACTTGGAATACACATGTATCACTGAGCTTTTCAACTTTTTCCATCCACTTCAGTGCATACTTTTCACTATGGGGGGATGGTCAGATATGGTCAGACAAGCATATCAGGGCACCTTCCTGAGGTCAAGGAGCATCACCTACCTCTTTTACCCTCCCTGCCACCATGAGCAGCCTACAACCAAAACTGTACTTTAACCTGGCTCTAGCTCTTAGCCTGCTTCTGGATTACAGAGTAGATATATACTGAAGGAGGATCTAGTTGGGTTGAAATTGTGAATCTGCATCAAGCACAGCATTTTTAATTCTGACTCAAGCACTTTGTACTTACATGTAGCACTACCACTTTGACTGCTTAAACCCAGCTGTCTAATCTAAGCTTAAAAGCTAGGCCTTCTGTAGCTGCCTCCAGCCATTGCAGAGTCTATTCCCAAGTCTCTTCATACCATGTGTCTTAGACTTTCAGAGCTTTTGGCTTTTAGAGGTGCATGTCTCTCTCCACTGACTGAAGAGGAGAAACTACAGGGCCAGCTTGCAGTAACAGCCAATATAAGGAACATAAATACCATTCTTCATGCCTAAACTGAATCATTGCATTCCAAAACAGCAAAACACTGGAAACAAGAAAGCAATTCCAAGAAAACTGTAAATGAAATATACTGCATTAGAGGAAAATCTAGATGTAACCTGTGAGTTTAGACTTTCCCTAATTTGATGCTTCAGGCAAGCCATATGCATTGTTTTTCAAGAAATCCTTTGTCTTTACAAAAACAATTATCAGCATTGGCGACTGCAGCAGAGTTTGCCCTTTCCCAGATATTTGTATTAATTATTCTTTGAAGGTGCTGAATTAATCCATTCTGTGAAATAGATATCAGTTAATTAAAAGGTATTTTTCTTCAAGAACAAATATAATTCATGATGAAATAGGAGATTAATGCTTCCTAAGTCAGAAATCCTTTGGGTGAAAATAAAATAGGTTTTGGAATAGACATGCTTTCCAATTGACCTTACTGTTTAAATATTCCTGAAAGGCATCAGATCTGAACTGAAGGAGTGCAGAACATGGTATGGAGCTTTTTTAATTGTCCTTTGTCTAACTTTGAAGCAATAGAACAGGCAAACTCATGGTACTGCACACCCAAAGAACGAGCTGCAACTCTCCAAACACCACACAATACCAGGCACAGTATACCTGCAATGCCACAAACAGGTCCACAGAGCCAGATGAGAGTGGTTTCTTTGTCATAGAAGCAGTATTTCAGGAAACAAAGATATTTACTCTCTCAATGAAAAGTCTGGATCATAAATATCAAGGGCTTCTTAACTCTTTACCTATACATAAACTGCTCATTTGGGCATGCAAGTAAACAGATGTATTTTTCTGTATAAATGTAGGAGAAAAAACTCCAGATTTGGTCTGTATAGAAAAAATAAAAGTATTCTCAAGCTGTCCAGTGTAAAACTTATAGTGACAGGAATTAATAGGTGTCAGTTCACTAACAAAGCACCTCATCACTTTGAAAAATGCCAGTGACAAATAGTAGTATAACTCATGGAGGTGGGATGAAGGTGGTGAACATGAGGAATGTGCATTTCCTCAGAGGCTACAACATTAGGCATTATTCCTACCACGAGTGGAGAAGACAAGAGAGAACAAAAAAACCCTCATTCTCTGTTAGGCAAAAGGGCTTTTTGGCTGGTGCAGGGCTGACAAAAGTGTTCTGAGTAGCTCATTTCCCCATCCAAGGCACAAAAACTACGTGGACACACACACTGCACTGCACTGCGCTGAGAGACCACAGAGGAGGGTGACAAAAAAGAAAATTTGATCAGATTTGGTACAAACCACAGTTTTCTGTATGGTTCCATAAGATTTTGGGCCAAATAATAACCTGGCATAAGCTGTCACTGTTCTAGTGCTTTCTAGCTAGGGAGAGAAAAGGGCTTTAAAGTAGACAAGAATTTTCCTCACTGTGCAGATGTGTCTATGCCAAGACATTATTAGGATTTGTGCTGGCCTAGCTCTGTCCATCAGGACACTCAGCAGACAAGCTCCAGGAATAAACATGAACCAGAAGTTTCTCCTGCAGGCACAGTTCCGTAGCAAACTGGCATTTCCAACAGACTGGTCTGATTCACTTCTTGGACATGATTTTACTGTAGTGACATGAGGCACAGCTCCCTGTACCATTACACTCATTCTGGGATCACCTACTGAGGGCATGTGAAAGTCAGTCCTGAGATTGTTGTAGCTGTTAAGGCACATTCAAGCTTCCTCAGCCCCTCTCTATGTATGTCCTAAAAAAAGAAAGTTGCTCAGAACATGAATCAAAGTGTTATGATGTGTAAATGTGCTTCTGGTTGCCATCCCGGGGTCCTCATTTACTCCCTGTTATCCTCAGCCTCAAGTCTCCTTCCTGACCACAGCTCATCCAGCCCTGTGGTGGAATCCAGACCCCACCAGCAACCCTGTGGCAAGCATGCAGACAGCATTAGCATCCCAATGTGGATATTGGTGACTCTCCAAAAGCCTGATCCTCACCAGGTGCTTCTCCTTCAATGCCCCTGGAGCCACACTGATTCACTCCAGGGCTCTAATTGAAGATTTTGTTGGCTGTACCCCAAAGTTATCTCCTGCCCAGAGAACTAGATTTGTGAGAAACAACTATCACACACATTCAAACTTTTTATGCTTTGACTATTCTCTTTTTTCCCCCTGTTTTGGTACAAGTAAAAATTCTGAGACTGTAGAATTTAGTCAATAACTTAATAGGAAACTGTAGCAGATATTTCATTTATTTTGAGTTAATCAGATTTAACTTTTCTCCCAGAAATGCAGAGCCACATGTTCCTCCCTACAAAACATCACCACATTTGCCATGTGGAAAGCCAAGTGAAAAAGTTCTGAGGGAAGTCTTTGGCTTCCTACAGGTCTGGAAACTCCCACTATTTCCTGCAAAAGCTTATTTTCTACACAAAGTAGCCACATCTTCTCAGTACCAAAATAACCCAAACAAAAAAGTTGCAAAAATTCAGACAAGCAATTAGATTTGTTCATTTTTAGTTCCTCCGAATCTTTTAATAAGTCACTACTGGATAAAAGCCACAACCGCATGCACTGGTCTGAGTTCCACTTTGATTAGAAGTAATAAGATAAAATTTAATTTAAAAGTACAGTAAATTTCATCAAAAACTCTTATTCTGTTAGCACTGAATATCTTTTATACATGAAATAACTAGAAAGAATAAGTCTATAGTATAGGACTAGTAACAGGTGAAATGGAAAGTAAGGTTACAGGTCAGGAGCAAGTATTTGAAAAGTATTTGAGAAAAGGCTTATTTATGTACTTACTAGACAAAGTTATGTTTAAATTTAATGTTGTGTCATTAGAGCAGGTTTTATTACCCACCCTCCTCCAGTTTTCCTAGCTCTCTCATCTTATATTAGACTATTATTTATGTTAAGCACTGAGTTCCAAAAACGATCTATTACAAAGGATTAAACGTAGTCAGAGCCAAAAAAAAAAATCATCTTATAAACTTCATAAAGATGTAACCATTGCCAATATATTTTTCTGTTAGTCTCTGTTTCCAAGTATCAGTCAGTGTCAAAACTGCAGAGAAGACTGGTTCTAACTCTCTGCTCAAAAATGTGCTTTGTTATTATCTGACCTGCCAGGTACCAGCAGGTCAAATAATCAGCAGTGTTGTTATTTACACAATACTAAATTATAACAAAGTCTTGTCTTGATTCACAAAGTTGGGCACAGACTATATTTGTAATATTATCGTCCTGTTACAATGCTTTTACTGAACTGCATGTTGACAGAACAACTCACTTGACCATAACAAAAAAAAAACCAAAAAAACAAAACACTTATGCCATGTGCAAAAGCTCATAACTCTATTTCTGCCAATTGGATAAGCATGACTAAACTCTTAAAACTGTTCAGCTAGATCATTTAGGGCTGCCTGGGAATATGTGTTATTAGACTAATTGGTGCACTAATCCTATGCATCAGAACATAAGAGTAAAGAAATTAATTTTTGATGCTACAAATTGATTATTAAACATCATACAGAAACAGCAAGAGATATATCTCAAAACACATTCTATGAACATATTACTACACTCAAAACTTAACTTTTAAGGTTTGCAATTCACTATGATTTTTAATGCCTAAGAAAATTGTAAATACATCTTTAAAGTATACTGCAGATGTTCTTGGGATTAAACTTCCCTAAAGATAGCATGACAATAAACTTCCCTAAAGATAGCATGACATAAGGACAAACACAGTAGTTCTAAGTGCTCAATGACAGCCAGGCACTGTAGTCAGAAGTAGCATTTGTTAACATATGTTAACAATGTAGAAGGTGACACTTACGTAGAAATCTCTTACCTGCCTTGGTTGAGTCTCTCCTGATAAGGTTTGTTCTGTGAAAGATGCAAGTCTTTATGTATAAATCAGAAGCAAAGGTGTGCTTGGCACATCCAGTTTTCAGCAGAGCTCAAGTGTGATATGTGTAAGTAATAAATTGGCTTCTCAAAGTAGCTCAGACCATATTAATTGGAAACAGAGTCACTGCTTGCAAGGTTGCTGATGCTGCTCCTTCTGCTTTGTGCCTTTGCAGAGAGCTAATGTATGAATGAGGCAGAGAACAAATCCCTTTCTCTCTTTACCTTTCCTTCCTTCTCTTAAATGGTGAGTTAGAGTTCAGTTTATTCTGCAGACGATGGCAGAGTACAGGCTGACAGTGCTGTTTCCTCCCCTGCCGAGACACACTGAATGTGTTGTGAATAAAGACAAAGCCCTCTACCAGTGCATCACACCACTGTAGGTGAGAGCTGCGAGGATGTGCTGTGCTGCTCCTCAGCAGGCAGACAAGCCTTAAACGCAGCCGGACAAGCTCACCCTGCTCTCCTCACTGACAACCTGCACCAATAACTCCAGCTGGGGACCACACCTCCTCTGCAAGGGGAACTCCAGCTCTGCGGCTGGCACGAGTTCTGATTTGCCTCCTGGCAATGGCTATCTAGGTGGTTTTATTTTTCTACACCATAAAGGGCAATTTAGTTCCAGTTTCTCCTAATGGCTAACTGGATAAACTGTCAGCTTTTCTTATAGTCAATTCACCCCTGTAAAATCCCTACTAACACTTCAGACTTAGGGTTTGTCCTGGAATTAGGCCTAAAGGATACCTGCCAAATAGATTTGCACACGAATAGTAGTGCTTTCTTCTCTACTCCCCCATCCCCCTTTTGTTTTCCACTGTAAGTAAAATATTCCTAGGTCAAATAGTTATATTGTGAAAACTAGCAATGCTGCCATTGGAAAATTAGGGGGAAGATGACAGTAAACAGGAAGGAAAACTACCTAGTTCCCAAACAGTATGTAAACTGACCAATTTCAAAAGCCCTACTGAAACTATGGGAAAAAAGTGCTGGTTTCAGTTCACAAACAATGGACTTGCAGTTACTTTAAGAAGATGATATTTATTTTCCACACTCCTGTATGTGAGTGATAAATACTAGCAGGTGGGGAAGTCCTAAGACAAAAGTTTTAAAAAAATTTCAATTTTTAATATTGCTTTTTTCAGATATGCATATATATGGCTACATAAAATCCCATGCTTTAGTGCCCAATATGAAACCCTATCAACCTCTTTCCTTGAAGGCAAAAGCAGAAAAACAAACAAAAAAATGAACATAACTATTTTTCTTTTAATATGGTTAAAGTAATAGTTATTGAAAAGAACCTTCCCCCTACCCATCTTCCCTGAATGTGACAAGAAATTCTTCATCAAATACTCCCCCATTATTGGCTGTGACATCTGGAAATCTCCAAGTCCTTTGAGCTCCCAGGTTCTTTGACTATGGGGAGGAAGGGCACATTAGGGAAGAGAAGACATGATAAGCAATTCCTGACAGCATCTCTACTGCCCTGCAGAGGCCATGTTGGGTGGTGGACAGTTATGGAGCCACAAAACATCACCTGGAAACCTTGAAACTGGACAAAACTCTTGACTTTGCAGCACAATGGCTCTGGGGGTTCAGATTTTTGTAGTGGCAGCGGCTGAGGAATGAAGACACTCCTCTCTTGTCCACACAGTAACCTCCAAAGTCTTGTACTAGAGCATTAATGTCCATCCATGGTGTTGAATAAAGACCTCTTTGCTGCAGCACACCCTGGGCACTTTTCATTGCTAAGGAAAGTGAGTCTATTTCTCATCAGTTCCATTCCTGGTCACTCTGAGAGCTTGGTTCGACTAAAACAGAAATTACTGTGACGTTTCACCACTCCTGTCAAATTTTGCTTTGTTTGAGAACATAACTAGCAGAAACATGATAGCAAGTGCTATACACTGAAACATGCCATTTGTCCAGGCTGATATTTACACTGAATATGATGCAGCTGTCTATCCCATTGCCACTGTTTTAGGTGAACTTCAGTAACAAGGAAACAAAAATAGCACATGGCAGCCTATGCCAGTTTTGTGTTTGTGTCTACAACAAAGAATATGAAGGACAAGAAATTTTTTACAATAGTGATCTACTCATTTTCCCAAATGTTAGCAAGTTTGTTGTATCTACTAATGGGAAATCTAATTTTATGAGGAAATTGCTATTCCTATGGGAAATATTAAGCACTTGGCACTCAGCTGTAAGTTTAAGAAGTCAAATTGTTTGAGGGCACTTGAGCACTGGCACTTGTACTTAAGCCTTTTTGCTTCTTCCTTCCTATGAGCAAAATATCCTGAAGCCTGGATCAGTCATATTTTGCTTTTCTACTGCTGTGTAGCATAGAGGTGTTATGGTAACATGATAATCAATTTCTCTAGGAAGAGGAGATGCACATACAAAGGGTAAAGTTTCTTTTGACACCTCATTTCCAGGAGGCAGAAGATCTCAGTTATCACTGGCTTTCAGTGGAGTACTAGAGCCTTGCTGAGCAACTGCAGAATCCCAGCCAGAGCAGAAACACACTTAAGTCATAAAACACCATTAATCCTGTATTTACATAGTCAATATCCCAAGGGTTACAGATAAAACTGCAGGAAAAATAAACAAAATATTATTAAAACCTCTACTTTATAATTTATTCTATGCCTTCATTACTTTATACAAATGTTTCCTGCTTTTTATTAAAATAAAATGCATCAAATCCAGTGGCACAGAACATTCAAGCTCCTCCTGGAATTTCTTTTATTCTGTATGACAAGCTAAAAGGAATAAATCCATTATCTACTACATAGCAAAATATTCATTCCTGAGCAGCATAAGCACCCTATTTGTAAATATTCAGAGACATAAAATTATCTGTACAAGACTTTTCAAGCAAAGAAGCCATCACTAATACTAGAAGCATTTCACAATAAAAATATTTTTGGCAGTCACTGGAAGAAGCTCTTCTAATTATCCATCAACTAATTCTTCACAAAATAACCAATTACTAACCAAAGAGAGTATTCCTTTCAAAAGATCCAGAGAAGGAACAGAAAAAATTCTATGCTAGGTCAGTTGCTGAAGAGCAAGCAATACTCACAATACTCTATTAAAAAACCCCTAACAAAACCAAAAACTAAAGATTGCTCATATGATTTTTTTAGTAAGGTTACTCATGACATAAATTCCGTGAGTGTGGGAGCACCGTTTTTTTCTGCTGTGAAAATTCTGCCAGTTTTGCCAAAATATTTTGCAGTGTTTTCTGATCTGCCTAACTGCTTCCTGTGGTTGGGACTTGTACATCTCAAGCTTTTAGCAAAAGAGCCATGAGATACAGCTTCTTTTATTTGCAAGGTACTGCTTCAATCTGAAATACTGCAGAAGAATTCAAATCACTATCAAGTTATTGTAGCATGAGGAAAAGATGATCTCAAGATATTCCTTGATGACCTACATTGCAAAGGAGATACTGAGGTTAGAACATCTGGAGAATTGGTGAAGGAGAATGACTGTAAATTAAACTTTTGGGGTTAATTTGTTTTAAATGGCAACCAAGAAGATGGGTTTTGTTGGTTTTGGTTTTTTTGGTTTTGATTTAGTATTAACAGAGTTGGCCAAGTCACGTTAATATTAAACTATATTCAGCTGATAGTGAAGATGTGCAATGGGTCAAAGGTAATTGAGATAAGGCATCTTAAACTTGCTAACACAGTAACCTTAATGAAGTTAAGTATAACCTCTTAAAGTATCACCTCTATCACTGACCTACTTTTCATACCACAAACGCAATCATACCTTTCACCTTTTGAAGTCTGCCCATGATCAGCAGCAGTATGACAATAAACAGGACTGCTTCCAAATCCCCCTGCTGGATAAATCATTTCTTTCTAATCAGATGCTCTCACATGAAAGAATGATGCTGCATATATTAATTGCATATTCCATTAGATCTTCACCTTCATCTACTGCAGCACGATGGCCCCTACCAGTTCTTTAATATTCCTGCATTTATAAATGTAAAATGTTTCTTTACAGTTATTATTTGACTTGTACATCACCATCATATAGAAAGACTAGGGAGACAGAGTGCATAAGAGTAGAGTAGAAGTAAGGAACAGAGTCCTATTTATTGCTAGTTAAGGTACCCCCAGCTGTTTTGCTAGACTCTGATCTGCTCTGCCTCCATGTCAGCTCAGAAGCTAATTAACTGACTCCATGTGATTTCTGACAGGTATGAGCAGTTTACTGATTTGTGTGTCAATGAAAAAAGGCCTGACACTACTCCAACTTTCAGAGCTACTCAAGAGTTACTAAAAATTAAATCAAGCTCAGGGCAGGCAGATAGGAGGTTCCCTTTCTTCTCTTCAGCTTATTTACTGTGAGTACTGGCCCAGAAAATGCCTCTGGGTTATCTGCTGCAGGCCAGCAATCTTGCCATCACAGATAAAGAATGGCAGATATTACTAAATACTCAGGGTTCCTGAGTAATCAAACCAGTTACCTGGAAATAATGGCAGATTGAAGGACCAGATTAAGCCATATCCATTGTTTCCCAGAGGTGGTCAGTGCTGGACAGGCTCTCATTGAGGACTTGGGGTGCTCTACACCAGTCAGAGCTATTGCTACATTTAGTCACTGTCTGGATCAACTCAGAGAATTTTCAGTAGCAATTTAATTTCCTCTTTCCACAATCCCTTTTCCTCCTGCTCATTCATAGAAGTTTTAGTTCTTTTTATAAGCATAGAGGTCGTTCTTCGACCAGTGCACAATCTTTTGTCAGATTTTATGTTTGTTAGGTTTGTAAGGGATATATGAGACATAGTTGGATGGCAGAGTCTTAAATTTTTAGTTTAGGAACGATTGCTTATCTACACAGAGAGAAAGGGAGACAAAATTCTGGCCAAACTCTGCATACTTTTTGTACATTAAATATTCAGTGGCTTAAAAGGGTATTTGGATGGATGAAGAACAAAGAATAGGTCCTTTCTTTTGTACATTTAGTGATCCATACAACCTACCGTATCTGGCCTTTCAAATCTGCTCTACAACGAAATATTTTTTCACTTCTAGCACAGAAAGTTTTTTACAAGCCAAGGGGTATTAAAAGACCAACCTCATGTGTTTCAACAGTCAAAAGCATAAAAACTGTTTAAATTACACTTGGTATACTTCAAATATTAAAGTAGCCGATTTGAATGATAGCCTGAAAGTCACTAAGGATGGAAAAATCTGAAGTTTAGTATAGAGAAAGTTGACAACAATTCTATTATACAGGATACTACCTTTTCAGCAGAAGGGAAGACAAATACATTAAGTATAATAAAGTGTTTCTTAATGAAAAAAGACAGAAATTTGTCATTTTCTTTTGTGATGTTCCCTTTTAATAACGAACAATGCATTTGACAGAAAAAAAGAGAATGTGTCAGGAGAGAAACACTATGCAAGTAAATTTTTACAATTATGTCAGTCGTCAGATAACATTGTAATAGCTTGGTTATTCCTAGAGAGCAAAAGAAGAAAATCAAGATCAATTCTGCCTTTGAGCTACTGGGATCCTTCACACGCATGAAATGCTAAATGCACTCATTATACATCATTATTTCATTACTACCTAAATCATCTGTGTATTAGCTCAGATAACTCTGCACCCAAGGGAGTGCTGTAGCTTTTGGGGATTTCTGACATTTCATACTGGAAATAAAAAAAGTGAAGAAAAGCAACAGACTTGTACTCACATCTGCAAAGAGAACAAGAAAACAATGTATGCAAAAGTGTTGCCTTTAGTCTGAAAATGCAAATAAACCAATTTCCCTTGTTTGTGAAGCGAGATGGAGATTAATTTACAGCTGCAAACTTCAGGTGACTTTGGCATATCTAAAATTAGGGATGATTCAGAATCAAAAGCCTGTACAATCAAATAGGAATAAAATTAGCCACAAAATCCCAACTATTGGAAGAGTGCATGTGAAATCCTACAGCAAAAGGAAACAAAGGCACAATATTCAGTATCTTCATGAAAATAGATATTCTGTTGAAGAAGCTTGTGTAATTTAAAGGAAAAATAAATGCTTAAAATTATGTGCAACTTTAACCAAGGCATTTTAACACGCCTCATTTACAGCATTTGGAAAGTGAAATTCAAAGGTGCCCAGGCATAACCTCAGAAGAGGATGAGTCTGACAGGCATCCTTCCTGTGGAATCCTGCAGCGGCCCAAGATAGCTTAGAGAGGTTTAATTTAAACCTCTGTGCATCAGCATTAGTTAATCTGGCCATTAAACTTTAGAGTTATCCACTTCTGAGTAGCTCTGCTCTTTAGGTGATGTAATAAATCAAACCATGCCACACTAATGGAAAGCTAATGATAGCAGGTTAACCCATTTTTTCCACCAGGATTTCCCTGCTGCTGGTGTCCAATCAGGCTGTCAGCTCTACCCTCACCCAGGAGATGAATCCAGTCATTTGGACAGTCCAGCCCTGCTCTCAGCCTTTCATTAGTTTTCAGTACCTTCTACAGAGCTTCCCAATTTTATCACCAGTAGAATATACTGAAATCCATCCCTCAATTTAGCAAGGAGTAGTATCAAAGCAACTGATCTTGGGTGTCTGACAAACAATTTGTAATGTTCAGGCTAGCTGACAAATAATTTCTCAAATTTTCTCCTGTGTCTTCGGCTAAATTTAAGCTTTTGAAACAGAAAAAGCCAACTGTTTCTATGCACAGGGTGGTAGAGGCAGAGAAAATTTTTAACATATGTGTCTGCCTTACTCCTTTACTGGTTTGTTTCCCTAGAGAGAATTTTGGCTCAAAGTTGCTGAGCAGCAAGTGTAGTGACCAAGACACATCATTGCTACCCAGGGCCAACCCACCACAGGGTTACAAAAAACTGTGTCCTCATCTTTCTCACCAGCTTTTTCTCTTATCCAGTAGACACCATTGTCTGACATCTTTGGGCTGAATTTTGAACAGAACTAACAAGCATGATAAGAAAATTGATTTTTCTAAACCGTGTTTTAGACAGTCACCTTTAATCCACCCAGAAACATCCAAATAGCAATAATTAATGAGTTAACCAATCATTGCTTAAGAAACTATTGACATGGGTTATCCAGTCACAAATTTTCCTCCCAATTAGAGTGGGAACTTCAAACATTTTGGGTCTTTGACTGTCAGGTTCCAAACTGGTATTCTCCTGAAATCAACAGGCACACTTTTCTTTCTCATTCCTTGATAGTCTCAGCTGATAGGATTCATCTTAATTTTATCTCCTAACTGATGAGGTTCAATAGTAGGTTAAATGTCTGGGTAGGTCACAGACTGTCCTGATTGCCCTGCATCATATGCATTTGTTTATTCAATGACAAGAAAACCAGGATAATTTTAACCAAAAGCATTCTAAAAAGAGAAGAATTCTATTAATTTCTTTTTGCTCCCATACCCACCCCACCCTACTTTCCCCCCCAAAAAGGACTGGATTCACTTTTCCTGGCTATAAATTATTTCATAAATTTATTTAATTTACACAAATATATGCCCAAGAAATGCATATGTAGATAAAAGGAGCACTCTTTTTTCTCACCCTGCATAGCCACCACTACCCTTTGAGCCTGCTTTGCATGCATGCTCCTCCTCCCTCACTGGGGAGAGGGCAACAGCTAAAGTACATTCAGTCTAAGACTGAAAAACAACTTGACTCCAGACAGCAACAACAGTATTAAAATGTGGTTTGGTTTTTTTTTTATTCCCCTGCAAATGAAATGTTTTGGAGCAGATTATGGTGGGTGTATGGTAATACATTCATCTACTGCAAGAACAAAGCAGCAGGAGAGCTGAACATCTTTGCTCCTTGTCAGCTTTCCTGAAATGCACTGAGCACAGCAAAAACCAATTCCATGATGGAAGAGGAAGCCCCCTGAGAGCCTGGGGTGTCACACAGCCAATAACTGTACAGGCCCAAGGTGCACAAAGAATGGCGTGGGTGGGGAAAAGCCTGACAACACTTCCCTGGGCAGATGGTTCTGCAAAACACTTGCATGGATTGAGAAAGCTCAGCCAACACAGCATGGGCAGCATGACATCTCTATGGATGGTGTTTAACCTCTCTTGTTTCCTTGGTTTTCTCTCATGTAAGATGGTCTGATGGCACCAGAGAGAAGTCCTTACCCCTCTCCCTGGTTTTAGCTCTGCAAAGCAGCAGGGACATGATGCAGGGAAGAAAACTGAAGAGTCTATTGACTTGCTCTTCTTTTAGTTCTTTAGATTTCTTTGAGCCATGCTCTCAAAAAATATAGTTCTAGCTTTTATTTGGAGAAGGCAGAATCACAGTCAGAGAAGAAGATGAAACCTGAATATTTCCTTATCCAGGCGAGAGCAAGTTTCAAGAGGTAAAGATGACTCAACCCCCCACACAGCTGTAACAAACACACCAGAAATATTTTCAGTCTTTTGCATGCTCCATGAGCTGGGGAACAGCTGCATGTTACCAACGTTCTGGCCACAACATCTGTCACACATAAATACACAACAGCACCTACATTCATAATCATAAAAGTAAAAACTGTCATGCTTTTAATTGCCTTGTTTTCAGTTGTTTATATTTCCTAACTTGAGCTGTTTGCAGTAACATTCATCTAAAGGAGTCTGCCCTTCAGGGAATTTATCAGAAAAATTACCTCCCTTAGTAGGATTTTCAGATACTCACACTGGAATCTGTAAAAATAAAGGACTGTAGGGAATAAATATAAATCAAATGTGGACCTCTAATGGTTGGCTTTGGAAACTGGGAAGAACAATGATGCAGAGAATAGTGGAATAGTGGAGAGCTATTAGGGTAAAACATGAAACAGAACAGAAACTGCAGGTTTTAATTTAAATGTCAGAACCAAGAAGCAAATGTTTAAGGGAATAAATTGAAGAGATATAAAATGATAGATGGAATCAGCTTTGGGAAAAGGAGATAGAAGGATATCAGAGAGACTTTGAGGACCTGAGTACAAAGCAAAAGTCCTGGCTGAAGACCTGTCATTCACTGTTAGAAACTACCTCTGAAACCCACTGCTGTAATTTTTCAAGTATTTTCTTGAAAAGATGACAAAGTTTGGCTTCTTGTGCTAATGCATAACTACACATCACAGTTTTCAAATTTTTCTTGCCTTACTGAATGCACAGGAAAACATGCTTTGTGTTTCTATCAAGAGGTTTATAGAAAATAAGAACAGATTAGGTCAGATGAGAAGTGTAATCTGTTATCCTGTCTCAGCATGGAAAACATTTTATAAGTGTAGGAAAAGCATAAAACAAGCAAATATAGATAATACTTCTGCAAGTATAATGTCCCAACCTCATGAGATCAAGTTTGCATCTGCATCACAGTGTTTAATAGCCCTTGATGAGTCCATGATTTTCTCTAATTGCTAAATGCTCCTTTTATACTTTTGATAGATATAAAATCCCAAGTTACACACTTGAATTATGCATAGCATGTAAAACACAGCATTTTGGTTCAAATTTGCTTTATAAGAGTTTCAGCGGTTGCCCATTGGCTCTTCTGTTACAAGAGGTGATGAATAATCAGTCCTTATTTGCATTCATTTTGAGACCTTTATTGTGTGCTTGGTTCAGTTGTTTCTTTTCCAAGTTCTAGTCCATTTTACTTTTCCACATAGGGAATTCATTCCAATCTTCTTATCATTTCATTATTCTTCTCCATCTCTTTTCCAGGTCTGAAATATCCTTGCCAAATTAAAGAGGGAGACTACCTTCTAAAAATGTGTCTTTCTCTTTTCAGTCATTTTTTAATTAGGTGGGCACTTTTGCAGAATATTCCATAATTGCCCAAAATCGCTGAATAATGTAGTGAGAACTACAGCATTTCTGGAGTTATAAACAGGTATAATTTCAGAATTAGTAACTGAAATTCATTGGCCATTTTTTGCATAGCGACTCATAGCAGCAAGTACTAGTTTCACTGCTGCTGAGTGTTGTTTAATTTTTTGAACTTTACCACCTTGCTATTTGTTCCCTGAGAACATAGAATAAAGAGGGCTTTAATGATTTTTACAAGAGTCCACCTGAAACCTTCCTCAAATGTCCATTGCCTTTCCTTTGCTTTTAATCAGACATTGTAGGAGTGGTTATTCTTTTAACATTACAGCTTGATTTAAAGCACATAGCAAAAAAAATTATCATAAGCTTTGGAAATCTGCATATGGTACACCAGCCAAGTCATTCTTAACCACATGTCCTTTGGCTGTTTTGAAAATTCCTAATGTGTTTGAAATCACGTATTTATATTATTTCCTTCTACAATCCCATGTGAACTCCTTTCCATTGCTACTATTTTTTCCCTTACTACAGATTTGTTAGTACAGAAGATACTTAATGATTACAGACATGGTCCTTTTAAAATTCTACTTGTAGAAGCTGGAGAGTGCAGAATAAAAAAGGTGAGTGCTATGAGGAACCAATATATTTTACCTTTTCTGACAATTTGCCCAAGATGTTGGTGGGAGTGATTAGTTCCATTTGTTCAAACTGTTCCAAAACTGCACAGTTCATCTGAAGGCTTTCTGCCCACATGGAAATGGTTCAATACTCAAATTCTGTGCACATTTTCTGGTACTCACAGACACACCAAAGATGATGAGATGAGTTTTAAGTGTACAAATTGCTACAGAACACTAAATATTTGGGGTAGACAGAAGAAAGGTGTTAAATATCTGTAATAGAACACCCATAGTGAGTTCTGGTATTAATCTCTATGTACTTTCATTCCCAATTCAAAAGACAGATAATGCTAATAAAATTAATCTCAAAGAGGTTTTATGAAAGTTCATTGATGTTTTTGAAGCACTTACATACCTTAGTGATAAATATGATAAACACCATTTAAAAGCCCATGAGAAAATTAGCAACTCTGACTTGGGAGCTGCGTTTGAACAGAGGGCAATAAATATAACATGAGACAGAAAGTGAACTTCAAGGACAAAAAAATAGAGCAAAACCTTCCTCTCCTGTTTTGCTCACTAAATGAAACAGGCCTGTAAAAGCAGTAACAGAGTACTAAGGATTTAGAAGTTCCAAAGGAATGATGTACAAATCTAGTTCAGACACACAGGAATTTTTGAAGGCTGGACTAAAAGACAGCAGTGATGTCCCCAGAAAATCATTTTGTACAAACACAATGCACAAAGTGCACACTCCTCCTTCTAATTGCCATGTTCAGTTTACAAGTGCAGATAGATGAATGTAGTCTCACACTAATTATTTCAGGACAAATACTGGAGTCTGACTCATTAATCAGATAAAACTTTCACTGAATCAAAGTTGTCTCTTTGCTTCTACAGCTTGCAGTACACAGCCTATCCTGTGTTAGTTTTCTTTTGTCTCAGACTTCCCAAGGACATGGAGATATGGTTTATACAGTAGAGAATTGAACATAATTTTTATCAATTCAAACATTTTAAATAGATAATTCTTTGCTCTGCTCCCTAGGCATTATTCAACTTTTAATTGGTACATTTGCAACTCTTTCAGCTGGACACAGTCACCTTTGGTTTAACTGCTACATAACAAATAAGGCAGACTGACTGCCCACCTGATTTTTGCCTACTGTGCTAAATCAAGGGCTGGTTTGTGCATTTGAGGAAGCTCTTCACAGGGGGCAGGAAGCATTGCATGCATCTGTCCATGCACAATGCCTCTGCTCCTGTTGTCTTTCAGCAGGTGCTTCACATATTTCCTTTCATACCTCACTAGATTTGCTAAAAACTATGTCTCTAACCTATCATTTTTGTGAAGCCCTGTGGCTGTTGTAATAAAGGGAAAAATACGTGTTGAACAGAAGAATCTAGCCAAGCAGAAGAAAACAGGTGGTTTCAAGCACTTGTGAGAAAAACAGGAAGGACAAAATTCATTTAAAAATACCCCAAAACCTTAAAAAGAGATGACACAATCATCTCCCTATCATTCCACAGTTCAATGGAGACCTGTATTTTATTTTTTAGTTCTACAAGAGCAGTTTGAACCTGTATGCAAGACAGGATAAGCTCAGCTTTTTCAAACTTGCCTGTTAAGAGAGTTTCACTTTGCCATGCCTTGATATAATATGCAGGAACATAAACAAATCTTCCCTCTTCTGACTAGAGAACTCCAGCTACATGGGCAGATATCCAGCAAGAAGGATAAAAATAATAACTGCTTAGGCAGTTGCTAAAAGTTGCTAAAAAGGCAGCACCTCCAACATGTGGAACTGAGAATTTCAGAGCAGTGCCAAGAGCTCCTCTGCAAAGAGGAGCTGAACACAACGTGGTGTGAACATTATCAGGTTCCCAACAATGTCACCAGTTACCCAACAATGAATCCTTCAATGAGCTCAGCTCTTACCTCAATAGGATAGAGAACAATTGAATAAACTCCTTCTAAATTAAAGCTGAGCATTGCATCACCCAACCAATAAGTAAGAAATTCTTAGTAAGAAATTCAAAATCTACCAGAAAAATTTCCAGATGAAGTACTGATCCCACAGGCAACTTACAAACCTCTGAAATGTTTTTTTTGGAATATCAAAGAGAGAAATTTCAGGGTCTTTGCTCACCACCAGTGGTGCCCTGAGACCTCAAAAATTCCCTCTGGTGCATTCAGTAATGTATCAAGAGCAGTACAGATAATAACACTGGAGTCCCAGTGGAAGACAGATTTCTATTGTCTGACCCACCAAAAGGACAGAGATGAGATGTACTAATGTTATTTCATAGCTGTGGACAGTACCCCCAGCTGCAAATATTGCTACATATTTCATCCTCACACCAAATTTTAATTTCTTTTTTAAAAAGAGAAATAAATAAATTTTATTTTATGCAGACACCTAAATGTAAGACACAGATGCCTAAAAGAGAAATCAGCAGACACCATCTGTAGTTTAAATTGTCTCCTGGCCACTTTGTGGCAGTCAAATAAATCCTTATTGCCAACTGTCACCTCAACACCCTCCCTGTTCTTCAACCTGAGGTTCCAAACCTTGTCATGCTGCAGGTAAGTGCTATCAGCACAGGTATAATCAGAGAATCTTAAGAGTGAAGCATCTGTTCATAAAGGCTCCACAAAGGCGCTTTTCCTAAAATTCTCTTTGGAGCAGTCCTGCCCTCCTTACTCAAGCACAGCACTGCCAGTCAGCTACAGATTAACCCAGGCTGCACCATACAGGGACAAACAGGGACAAATGGCACCCAAAGCCTGCCACCAGGAACATAACAGAGAGAGCAAAAAGCACAACACAAATATTTCACTGCTGTTTGACTCCTAACCATTTCCTTCAACTCACCAGGAGAGATTGTACACATACATGCATGAAAAGAGGGAAGAAATTATTTCATTTAGCAGATTCTGTTCACATTCTCAGCTTACGACATATTTTTTCATCTAAGGTTTTTTTTTTAAAAAAAAGGAAAAAAAATCCTTCAGCAGGTCAATCAAGAACTCTTTGCATTCTGCTCACTGTAGTTGTTTTCAACTGTTTAAAAGGAAAAGAAAATATCTAATGCCAGTCAATCTAATTTTCTGTTCAATCTGAACTGTAGTATTGAGCAGCACTGCTACTCCTGTCAATCATCTTTTCTAACCTGAAGAAAAGCAAAAGTTACTGACTGACACCAAGTAAAATTTCTTACATTCTATCCTCACAATCCAAAAGGCTTTGGGAGTTTAAAGTATCAAATCAGTGTCACTATGAGGTATTTCTAAGAAGTAGGCAAAGGGGAAAAAAGCAACCAACCTACACTCAAGATTACCTACCTTCATTTTAGATGTGGCCCACAGCAAATTTCAAATCACAGGCACTGCCTGCCAGCTCCAAGGACCCATTATGTCCAAGTCCACACTCTTTTTTAATTATACAAGTGAATAATCTTGCCTTAATCTTACAGTTTTAACTTCCCATTTTCTGAAACAAATATTTCTTTTCTGACTAAAGAAGAAAATTTTAGAGATCCTGAACAGTTTTGTCTTTCCTCCATGGGCACCTACCTACCTATCATTCATCTTTTCAGTAATTCAGGTTGTGAATCTCCAGAGAAAGCGATGAACCAGTTCTTCTGAGTTTAACAAAATAAATGTAGCCAATAAAGGACAAATATGATATTTGTTATTTTATACATAAATGTGTTATATATAAAGCCATAAACTCTAAAATTGAGAAAATAATTTAATCCAGTCACTCTGAAATAACATTTGAGCCACATATATTCTGCCCATGTTTGCAAGTTTACTATTTATTATTTTAAACTGGCAGCTTGTCTTGTTAATGCTGACTGTCAGAATCAACTCTGAAATTTTTGCAGCATCTTCTCACTCATTGCTTAGACCCATTTTGCAAAGTTTAAGCTCCTAAAACCATTTGAGGTGCAGAGACTGCAGTCATTATCCAGCAGAGTGGCTGGAAGGCTTGGCTGCAGCAAGCTCTGCATAGACCTGCTATGAGCACTCAGCCCCAGCACGGGGCTGCACTGCCTTCTGCAGAAATTCTCTGGTACACACAACTTCTCTAAAAAGCAATGTTTTTCATTCTGTCAGAAGAGACAGAAATGTGCAGCACAGATACTCCATTAACAGTTATTCAAACAACTTAGCTCCATATTTCATGCCTTTCACCTGACCTTGGCCCTCTGACTGCTGTACAGAAGGGCATTGGGTATCCTTAGTCAACAACTGTCCCTACAATATCTACTCAGTTCAGCCATGGGACTGAAAATTCACATTTCTTCCTCTAGATGAAATATATCCCAGGCAGAGAATGAAGTTAGTGGCATTATCTGGTTTTTATTGCCTCACATGCTTTACACTTCACATTACTTCTTGGTGCCCATTTCAATGATTGATTCAATTAGGAGTGTGTGCTGTGGAGCACTGTTTCTGATGAGCATGTTCCTGTATGAGCTGAGGAACATCTACCGAGAAATTGCCTCTTGAGAAGAAGCAGAAAACCAACGAACACACACGCACACAAAGCCAGGAATTATAAAGGTTATTGAATCAGTTATGCTACCTTGAAATACATATTCATAAAAACATCTGCAGGTGCTGTCAAATTCACATGGAAATTTAGAATGTATTTTTTGAGTGATTATAAGGCATATAGATTTGAAAATGTTGAGAAATGTAAGAAGATGATAAATACAGCGAAGTTAAAAGAAAATGGCAAATCTCCTTCTGGGTCAGAGTGAGGGAGGCTGCTGAACTCCACTCCATCTTTCACAATCCTTTTCCTGACCATTACACAAAGAACACACCTTTGGAATAGCCATCAAATTGTCCACCTAGACACATTGGTGCTTTTATTAAATGGCTATGTGTACAGGAGGTACACCAGTCCTGCATTACCTGCTCTAACTAGTCTAAAACAACTTAAATGAAGCCTTTATTTTAGGAAGAACAACTAAATATAACTATAAAAATATTTTACTATGCTCTTAAAACTATGGAAAAGCAAATTCCAAAAAGTAAAGACTAAAATTAAAGTGTCCACTCCTTTGTCCCCTTTGAAATCTATCAGACAGCACAATATTCCCTTCTGCAGCCTGAATTTCCACCTACAGGGAATTTTCATCATAGCACCATAAATTACATTTATCAGTGTGATTCCTGACCTGCAAGGCAGATCAAAATTAAATGCTTCCAAAGCTCACATTAATTAGGCCTGGAGATGCCTCCATAGATTGTGATTTAGCAAATATTCTGCACCTGCAAATAAGGTATGTGTTTGGGGAATACTACATTTAGGCAAGATATTTTAGCTGTCTGTCAATACAGGCTGATCTATATTAACTGCTGTCTTCTCAGAAACTGAGTGCAAGTCATGTCCTGATGTTCTGCCCAGGAAACAAAGAGAGCCTTCTCCTCTTGTAAAATAAAGCTGGGCTCTAGAAGGCTGCTCATGGCCATGAGCAAGTGTGAGCAGTAATAAATAATATGGATTTATTTAGGGAGCCTGTACACCTCTGGCATTTTTCAGAAGTTATGCAGTAATTACAACCTGGCAAAGCAGGTACCAGGCTCAATTGTCATGGAGAGGGAGCTGTAACAAAACTATATGAACAAGATACACAGGTAAGGTGACAAGGATTTGTTTTGGCAAACTAAAATTAACACCAATAAAAACAAATGCCTGGGCCAGGTGAAAATTACTGCAGTACATAAAAAAAAAAAAAAAAAAAAA
>VZRH01003727.1:138114-253298 GCA_013397555.1 Urocynchramus pylzowi | reverse complement strand
AAAAAAAAAAAAAGTATAACAAAAGCTCACATTTCACTTTATTCCCTGCCCTAAGCACCACTACAAGTGAAAGTCCTGGGCACTGCTTCACTCACTGAAAGCATTTGTTAATACCTGGTATTTCATTTGCTAATGACTGGTATTTCATGCAGAGGCAGCTGACAGTGTTTTTACATCTTCTAAACTCTTTCCTGGAAGACAGTGTGCAGAACAGAGGACCCTGATCTACCTCAGTGCTGCTGGCCTGCAGTGGTGTGAGCAGCTGGTCCCTGGAGACCAGGGCACTGCAGAACCAGGGTCAGCTCGACCCACAGAGGCAATCAAACTGCAGCCAGCAATTCAATCTTTCCTCCTAACTCTAATTACCACAGTTCAGTGGCTTAAAAGAAGTGATCCAGTTAGTTCAGACCTGTTTTCTAGACACCAATCTTTCACTGAACATATTTAATCTTCTTTATAGCCCAGTTTGTTTTCCATCTCCCTGCAAGGCTTGTAGTTTACAGAACCTAATTTCTCTGTTAGGATCCCACGACAGGACAGTGTAAAACAGCAAGGCAAGCAGAGATTTAGGCTGCCCTGAATAGTAATGTTGCAGATCTAGGTAATGAACCAGGCTCAGGAGATCAGAGACACATTTGAGCTCACATCTGAAATGAAGCAATGATTCAAACTGTTTTTTCACCCAGGTTACCACAGTATGTGTTACATTACTGAAATAATGTTACATTTGTAATATAAATTAGGGGGAAAAGTAGGCTGAAAATAAGGGCTGATTCTAATTTCTGAATACCCTTAGGCTGAAAAGACAAGCAGCATGAAAATTTAAATCATTAAATTCATTTTCACTGATTTTGCAGTATACTTCTGTCAACTCAATGTGTCTCCTATCTATACCCAGAAAAGAAAAATAATTACTAGTTGCCTTTATTATTCTGAGCTTTTCTACCTTTCAGTCTTGCACTGAGGCTGTATTACCTAGGTAATTCTTGTTCAGAACGAACTCTTGGTGATAGAACATCAACCCTAACTTCATCTATACACACAAGTATTTACCAGTAGAAAAGGAACCAAGTTAGTAAAGAACTATCTTATACATGTAGAACATAGTTATTCATTAAACAGGAAAGTCTTTCTGGTGTTACCATAAATTATATCTTATGAGTGGATATTAGATAAAATATGAAATGACATAAAATGGAAAATAACATGTTTTCTTTATTATACTCAGTGCATTCCCTACATGACTGACAAGTTGGCTGCATGCACATGAATTTGTTTATGAGAGATTACAGGTGCTCATGTCTGTGGACCATCCAAGATGAAATCAATTGAACCTTGACAGTAATCCTTCACCTCCCCCTGGCAGTTTTTAATTAAAACAGTCAATGTTTTGGAGCAGGTACTTTGTTACCTCATAAAATCTGAAGCATTAGGACTTGTAACAAACTAAGTGTGAAAAATTAATACATTTTTCCTAAAAATAAAGGAAATTGATGTTTCAGTACAAAAAGAAACCATGAAAATGGCAAAATAATTAGTGAGAATAATGCTGAATGATTACAGTAGAAAATCACAAACAAGACACAAAGAAAAACTTAGATACAGGGTCTTAATAAAGAGAAATTTACTCTTCTAGCAAAGTAAACAGAAAATGAGGAGAAATGTTGTTTACTTGTAGATTTTTGCTGTAGATAAAGTCAGCTGATTGAAGCTGCACTGACTTGCATCCCTCCCAGACTAACAGCCAGACCACATCCAGCATTTGATTATAACATTAACAGGCACGGAGCTCATCTGAGCTGCTTCCCCTCCTCCTGTCACTGATGGAATTCCAGTAGATTCATTGTAATTATTCTTACTTTATAGGAGAACAGGTATGAGCAGGAAGGATTTTTACTGTTTTCTCCATATGTTGTGTATGCTATAACAGGTACTTATTTATTCCATCAAAACATTTTGCGTATTTTGGATAATGACTTGCCAGAAGTCTGAAACCTGCCAGTGAAACTCAACAAAAAAAAAGTGGAAGGTACAGAAAAAATAGTTATGAAATGTAAAAGGCTGAGCTAGGTGCATGGGCAGAACTAGAACCCAGCCTTTGTGCATAGCAAAAGGAAATCTTTAGATGATTTTGAAAGCAGCTAAATAGTGCATTTCTTACATTTCTTTAAAAAAAAAAAAAAGTTTAAAAAGCAAAATGCATCAAACTAATCTGATTCAATCCCACTAAGATACAGGACATGTGGATTTGTCTTTTGCTGAAGCTGAAGTTTTCTGCTAAATATTCCTTTTTTCTTTCTCAACCCTCTACCTTCTGATCAGAAATCACTTCTCTGTGAAGACTTTAGGGAATAAGAAAATCAGTCCACAAGGCCAGTGTCTCACATGTGGAATTGATCTACATCCTCTTCTTTGCATGTTGGCTCCATTAATTGATACAGTACTGGATAATAACAATGCACTAATAGCTCTGAATGTGCTTTTAATGGAAATGGAAATGTGGAAAGTATTACACTAATAAAAAGAAATGGAACAAGATTTATGCAGTAACAATAAATATTAAAAGGAAAGCAGAATTGAAGACCCAGTTATGATTCTGACTGTTCAATACCAATCTCTTCAATTTTTTTTATTTATGAGGTCAGTTTTAACTTGCCATTTGAGATACATACACATTCCTGGGAAATGCCTATAGGGAGCTTGCAGCTGGAAATGAATGAACCAAATCCACTCACAATGCATCTTTTCCACATTTTTTCCCTATTATTGGAATCAATTCTGGACTGCAAAGTTCTACAACACCTGGGATTGAGTTTTTTATTTTGTTAGTTTTTTAAAATGTATTTCAATTGAATATGATTAGAACAATCAACAACCCTTTAACCTGTTGTTAAGAAAATAATGGCAGCATTCCTTCCTGTTTCTTTTTCAAGTGACTAAGAATTAAAAAAAAATAACTAGTCTGTATTGTACATTCAGCTACCTAGAAATTATGGAAGGCTGTTCTAACCAGCTGGAGAACAGCAGATTGTGGGCATAAAGTCACTTTCTTGTTGAGACAGTCATCCAAATTCACCAAGTTTCTCTGAGAAGAGAAACCAAACATTCAAGCCAGATATTTGATTTCAGATTCTGATAATTTTTTTTTAATACAAATGGAGTGAAACTCACAAATATCTAAAAAAGGTGACTGGATATATGTTCTACAGAAATTTAAATTAGCACTATTAAAATACAATAACAGGTGCCCAGGACCTAGGGCTACCATACCACCAACCTGACTTTATTGTGAGCAATATCTTGTTTCCTTAGAGATCTAATAAAATCACTGGGACTATCATGCAAGTAAAGCTCTGCCCACCTGATCCTCCATTACAAGACCACCTCATATTCACTTAACTAAATTGCTTTGAATGTAATATTTTTATTCATTTCGTCACTGCATTAAACTTTCTAAGATATTTAAATCTGTAAGGGTAAGAAATGAAAATAACAGCTTGTCTCTAGAGATATCTTTTTAATGCATGCATGTTGTTTTATACATAAAACCATTAAGTCAGTTTATGTGTGCTAATAAATTAAGCTTCAGTTCATAGACGTACTAATAACTGCTTCTTATTTCCTTCCTACCTCCAGATTCTACTGAAGCACCTCAACCATTTTTTTCTTTACAAACACGTCAGAAAAGCAAAATTCTGGAATAAATTAATGGAGAAATGAGGCAGAAGTACTGTGATAAAAATCATACAACAAGGCACTGGGAAATCAGAAAACCCAGTTTCAACTGCAGATCTAGTTTTTCAGCTGGCATGTAAAAGCATAGTTCTAAAGAAGTGTAACCCACCTGAGATGTTACTTCCCCTGAATTTAACCATTTAACCCTACTCTCTGCTGAATAATTGTGTAAGACATGTAAACAAAATTTGTGTCATGCTATCGAGTATTATACAATCTAGTAAGCATAATTTGAAGTGTCTTGATTTTTAACATACAGCAGTCTTTTATCAGTACTGAAAATGTGAAAAATGAGCCATTGGAGAAAAGAGATTAATATTGTCATTAGAAAAAGTGAATTAACCTGAAGGCCAACACAGAGTCAGAGCCCAATTTGAAAATTACTGCATTAGTCATTCTAAGAAAAAAATGCTTTACTTCAAGTAACTATTTATACATTGGAACACTGGTATGGTCACTGGGTGGAATCCAAACAAGGATCCATGCACAATGTTTGGTCTCATACTGTAATAATTGGAGTGAAGACATAAGACCAATACATATAGATCACAATTACAGAGAGATACAAGAACATGAGGAATTTCAGTGTGATTATTACTTTCAGTAGCTGGTAAGCTTTAATATACAGATGTAACTAAAATGCTACATCACATCTACCTTTCTCATATTTTGCATCCTTTAGACTTTATGACTCATGATGCCAAAGAACTCCATCAATTCATTCTAAATGGAACAGTTTTACCAAAACAAAAGATATAAAGTCAAAATTACCTTAAGTACAGCAACTGCAAGCATCACTGTGAAGACATGAACTACCTCCTGAATGCAAATAAAATTCAGAATATTGTTTTAGTTTCAAAAAAAATCAATGTCTGAAATATAGTGCGAATGGGCTACACTTGATGCTGTTAGCCAAAGCAGGAGACAGAGTGTGCAGATCTACTCAGATATTGAATAAATTGTAAGATTTTTCCAATATGTTGTTGCAGAAAGGGTAATTCAAGTACAATATTTACAGGGAAATCAATAAAAACCCATTCATTTGAGAAAAATGTTTTCCATCAACATGAGAAATGTATGCCTTGAAATAAATTTAAGAAGTTTCTTATTTCTCTCATTATCCTCCTCCTCTATTTTTCAGTCTGAGGAAGGCCAATTCTAGATGACAGACAATGAAATTTCTGTATTGATAAGGAGAAACAACCCTGCTATCTTTCTATGTATTTGGGTAATTACATTGCATTTTTCCCAGAAAGTCAGTGTGTTACTCAAATGTAATTGCTTGTGTGTCTTTGTGTTTTATATTTATTAGAATCTATGATAAAAAACATTAGGTGAAGTAATATATTACAAAAAAAGAAAAAAAAAACATGCTCCAAAACCATGATCCTCTTCAATAATGAACTTATGAGAGTTGGAGGAAGTGTCTGTTCCCCTTTTCTGAGCACTCAGAAGGACACACCTGGAGACACCTTGTCCCATTTTTTCCCCCAGACCCAACTGAGAAACTGAGTTCAAGAAGAGGACAAATAAGATGCTTATGTGAGGGAGCCAATTTCATTTAGTTCAGAAAAGAAAGCACCTGCAGATGCACAGCAAAAGTTACAATGAAGAAGGAAAATTCCAGTTGAATATTGAAGAAAAAAAACCATAATGAGGATGGCTAAGTACTTGGACAGACTATCCAGACCCTGAAGAATATGAGCCACCTTAAAGGGTAGTCCACAGTTAAATAGGCTACCAAGTTAAAGAAATAGGAAAACAAGATGCCAAGCTAATGAAAGAGAAACTTTCCATGGAAAAAGAAAAACCCAACCAACCACTGCCAGGCTGTGGAAATGAAGTCAGAAAACCTGCTATTAAAACTCTGCATGGAGCCTGTTTTTCCAAACTGGATATGCAGAACAGACTGCTCTGATACCCTGTGCTATACTGATCTGTATGTAAATAACATCTTACAACATTAAAGAGCAAAAACATTTCTAATATTTGTTGCATCTACTCAGTTGATTCTGGTTATTCTGCCCCAAGGACTGGCTGTAAAATCTGGATGAAACAGGCTTCACAATACCTTTGTGAGATACATATGAAATACTGTCCAAAATTAGCAGATGGTCAAACTGAAGAATAGAGATTAAATACCGTTAAGCTGATGATAATATGAAGTAGAGCTGGGCAAGATATTTTAACAGAAGAGATGCAAACACAGATGGCAATTTTTTTAAACAGATTTATGTTTGAACACATCAAATTAGGTGGCAGAACTCACTTTCAAATAAAAAAAACCCAAAACATTTAAGATTAAAAAGAAACTGTATAAACGTCAATCTGACATGATCTCTGCCTTAAATAGTGTACCTTATTTTTGAAGAAAATAAAGGAAGTATAACATTCAGGGCTAAGGGGAAAAAAAATCCTGCTTAGAAAGAAGGGAGTAAGATTCTTGGTAAGGAAGATTCCTTTGGGGGCTAAACTTTAGCTTAATTTGGCAACATATTAGCTCTGCTCAGAGTTTTACTTATTCTCACAATTCTACTATGAAGGCAGTAATCACCATTTCTTGGTACATTAAGTTAAAATTCAAAATACTGCGAGGCTTACCTAAAGAAAATTCTACAGATTTGAAAAGGTGTAGTGAAGCCAGAATAAGCTACAAGTTGAACTAGAAAAACAAGATAATCTTTTCTGATTCAGAGACAGATCATGGAGAGATTTTCAATGATAAAGGCCATAAGTACAGATTTTCAATGAAAATAATTAAGATGCAACCAAAGTGGTTTTATCTTTTGAAGCAAAAATGTGATCACATTCTTCCCAGCCTGCTTTCTTGGCTTTTTGATTTACAAACACCCCGGGTTTGTGCAATTTGATTAACAGTTTACATGTAGATGTATTATCCTCTTGCCAGCAACTGCCTCTACCTACACTGCTTATGATTCCTCCTGACTGAAACTGAGCTGAAGATTTATTCACTTCAAGCAACACCTTGATGAGCACATCAGCTCTGCACTGGCCACCTTTCTCTCCCAGTTCCATCCCACACTCCCTGGTTTAGCCCTGAAGGAACCAAGAGTCTGTTGTTGTCTTTCAGCAGTTTCATCAATACAGTTAGAGAAGCCCTTCCCTAAAAAGCAACAGACTTAGGGATAGAAAAACATGTCTAGGCAGGTTCCAATAAAATGAAACACTGAACTACTGCCTATTTTATGCAGCTGTATGAAAATTAGAGGCAATAAAATTTATATGGCTTGCACACAAAAAGTTTCATGCATCAGCAAAAAGGATACATTTCCTAGCTTATGTTTCTATTAAAAAAAATAATAATAATTTCTGACTTTAATTTCCAATTTTCTGCTTGTCTGATGCAGGTGACACTGCCTTGGAAGAAATTCTGTAGCCCCACCTGTGAAACTTGAAATTTAAGATCCATCTGCAATCACTTCTGATTATACAGGACATAAACATGATAAAACGTCTCTGGATGGAATTATAATACTATCTCAACAGATCATTACATTAAGTTAGGGTTGGAATCAAAACCACATTTTAATTCAGATGAATTCATGCAGAAATCCATCAACCTCTGTATGCCTTGCTTTGGTCAGACTATTTGCTTCATGCTTCACCCAGGGAATACAGGTTCCCATAGGAGAATAACAGGATTTCAGGGCTGCTCTGGTTAAAACCATTACAGATGTTACAATCATCTTACTCTGATACTGATGGTCCTTGTAAGCATTTGAACTTCTTCTCCCTTTTGTAATACTGCAATCAACATGCAGTATCCTAATGGTCTAATTAAGCAATGACGACTCAGGCAGGAGGCTTCTTGGGAATTAATGACCTCTTGGGAGGAGCTGATATCCCAAAATACAGCCCAGAATCATTAATTTTATTTGTTTATTAGTCTTTAGGAAATGTTTCATTATGAGATTGCTACCTCTTCTAAAAGATGGAAGAATTAAATTTACTAAATATTTTAAGTTTATCATCTTTCTGCTAGAAAATTTCAGACATGTCTAGAGAATTTAATGATCCATACAATTCTTTAAATTATACTTCAGGATTGTGTTGTTCATATCTGGAGTTTTAAAACAGGAAGTATCTACGTACATTATTGAAACTTCAAAGTGAGAAAATTAAAATATTCAAAATTGAATAAAGCTGTTGCAGTTGAGCACTAAAGAACCACAGAAGCATTAAAGAAGTGTATTTGGGCAAAGGGGATTACTGACAGAAAAACAACTGGCTTCTGGTACTACACAAAGAGCACAAAACCAGATAAGGAGACCTGACAGAGTATTTTCATGACCCTCAAAGCTCACTTTCCTGTATCAGGGCTAAGCAGGCTTAATTTCCTGTTTATAACCATTCCATGAAGTGACACCTTGATCACTGAATTCGTCTATTTACACTGAATTTTGAGTTTTAGTCTGATTTGAAAGCTATGAACATTTACAGAATCTATCTCTTGGTAGGGGTGAAGCTACTGAGGACATGGAGTGGTTTTAACTCCATGAGAACATGGGGGTTTATCACCCCAGATTGTAAAATAAGTGGTTCTTTCAATTTTTCAAAATATCAGAATTCCCATTCAAAAGAAAGTTGTAAATACCAAAACACTTTCACTGATTGGACATGAAGCATCAAAAATTCTTGCTGAAGAGAAATCCCAAACTGTAATATTAAGCAACTCAGATGGTCTTCCAGGTAAATTTTATTCTAAATAGCATGGATAAGTCTTGCAATTTAGAAAGCCAAGTCTTTGTTCAAAGTTCTCAGACATCGAGTTCTGAATTACAAAGCCCAATTTCTCAGCCTAAACCCAAGCCAACAATTATCATGTCTTGGTGTGAAGACTGAAATCCTGAAACTGTAAATTATTGACACTGATGGGGAAGAGGGGGTACTCAGGGACTGGGGATTCTGGATTGTAAACTGTTTTTCATTATGAAGTCAGGGAGGAAGAAGAGTTGGTTACATCTTCTATGCAAGTATATTTACTGCTAGAGAAACACTTCTAAATAACATGTTCATATTACCAGTATTAGAACAAAAATTTTGAGCAGCAGTATAAATAACAGCATTAATATCAGTCCTTCATAAAAAAAAAGAAGCTTGTTTTGACAGTTAAGTAAACTAACATCAGTGATGTGAAGGTATTCCCCCAGGCATCTACACTTCCATCTGAAAAATAAAGACTCCATCCAAAGCCAGTGAAATTAAATAGATTATTTCTCTGAAATGTTTGTGGTTTTTTTTTTTTTTTTTTATTATGGCATTAAATGAGAATAACATTGAAGAAGCATGTGTTTTTTACCTCAGAGCACTAAATTATTACAGCTAAAAAGAGGAATTTTTTGCTTATTGGGTTTCCATTATATAACTGCTAAACTGCTTTTGCTCAACTCATAGGAAAAAGAATGGCATTATTTTAGACAGGAGAGAACATAAAGGGAAGATAAGCTCCATGTAATCAATATGGTCACAACACTCCTGGCAGTTCCTTTTCTTTCCATTGTTCTTGTGTCAGACACCTTCTGACATGCTAACAATGGTTCTTGGTTACAATGTGGGAGGAAAATCCCTCATTCAGAGCTGCATATATTACTGTGTAATGTAATATCTTGGTAGAAGAGGAGAAATTAGGACTAGAATTTTCACTGAAAATTTAGATAGCTAGGTGACAAAACTGCATTATTAAAAGGCAAGGGGTTATCCCTTTACATGTCTGTGCACATGCCACCAACACAGCCTCCCACTGGTGCCCTGCATAAAGTGTGTGCTCCTGGTTTTTAGCTTCAGCACTTCACCTGGGGCTGTGAGCAGAGACTTCTAAAGGTCACTGCCAGCCCTGGATTACAGAACAAGCACTGTTCTGTGATGCTCAGAAGGGTCCCAACTATTATGTACTGTGTAGTTTGCTGCAGACCTGGAAATACTCCAGTTTTTCCAGCACAGCAGTTGACTTTTTCAAAGATGTCTGGCTGCTTACTTGAATTAAAGTGAACTTTAGAGAATATCACTGAAAGCACCATAAAACAGCAGATTTATTTGGATCTTAGCCTACTGGATGCTAGCTGATCTCTCTAAATCTCAGCACTTTTACAGTTGCCTAATAGCATAACATAGGCATAGCACTAACAAAGAAGATTGTACTCTTGAACTATGCTATTTAACTAATAAAACAAAGGAAATTAGCAAAGCCTAATTAGCTCTGATCTTACTTGAGGCAAGAGAAGGCAATGAGAAGCTATTATTTCAAAAGTGGAATATTGAACGGGCGGTTTTACAGCACAGCAGATGACATCATTACTCTCTCCAGATAAGCCTCTCAGTATTGCCACATTAATGAGCCACAGGATGAAGATGCTCCTTTGAGCTCTATGGAAAGATCAATACAGAGAAGAGATGCTATGCAGGCTCTTTGGTTCATTTGTGGAGAACCAGTCAATTGGCTTAAGAATGAGACTCCAACTTTGACAAAGGAGCCTCATACAACCTTCAGAACCATCATAAACACTGCAAGTATTGCAAATTTATCAGGCAAACTATTCTAGGTATGTAATGTCAGAAATTAAGAAAAGAGAGACAACTGCTTACAAATCTTTCTTTTTAGGTTGTGTTTCCTACAACAACTTAATGTGTAGTCGTCACTGCTAAAAATTTGTCATGTTTCACTCCAATGATGAAAGTGAATATATTAATGCTTCAGAGCTGTTAAAGAGTCTCCTAGCATTTCACAATTATAGAGGTAAAATCTTGGGAAGAAATGGCCTAGAGGAATTACTATGAATGTAGTTTTCCCTGTTGCAAAGAGTATTCCAGAAAAAGTATTTTGGAGATTTTATTCTCACTCTCCTCATACAACCATGTGTGCATCTTAAGTCAATGTTTATTTCTCGCAGTAAAGAAAGCTGGGATTCTAGCCTAATAAATGACACAACAAATGTAAGAAGAAACAAATAAATAAAATGACCCAACAGACAACTCTGTTGACCTGAACTGAACACAGCACCAGTGATAGTAAGAGATGAGGTATTGCATTGGCAAGGACTGGCCTTATTCTGTAGTCACCCTACCACTGTGGAACACTCAAAAAAATCTAGGATACACTGCATGCTTGTTCTTATCATCAATAATGGGCAACAAATGAAAATACTCTATTTTTTTTCTTTTGTAGCCTTTCAAAACTACAAAAAACAGGCATCAAAAAAGAAACCAGAAAACCTTAGAAGGGATTTACAGGTTCTATACACATAATTCCTCAATAATCCCTGTCCTGAGATGATTAAAATATAACACAGCAAATCAAAACTCAACAAAATCAATGGGATTGTTCAGCCAGCTCACCCTCCCCCAAATCAAATAGTTCCAGTTTACAACCATGAAGAAACTGCCCCAGGTGAGTCTGACAAAATGACTATGAGCCCCTGCCTCCCTTTAGTGTCCATTGCCAAATGCCTCCCTCTTCCTTCCCTGGCCTCAGGAGCTCCCCAGGCTGAATTGAGCCTGCTGCTCACCATCCTTAGTGTGCTGAACAGAAAGAGCTGTGTTTGCTGTGACACAGGCTCAGTATCAGCAGTAACACCATTCAGATCAATCATTTCTTCAATTCTCTGATCATAAAAGATAATCAGAAACTAAAGAGCCGTTTAAAACCAGACTGAAACAAAGTCTGTTGAATCAACTGTAACCACGTTCAGAAAATATGAGGATATTTCCATGGAATGTTTTGGAGTGGACACAGTTCATTCTGCTTATCACAGATTTTGTTTTGTATCCTTTCTGAGGCTATAGAAAAGGTTTATTGTTAAACTGTTATCATTTTACTCTCACTAATCTACCCTCATTTGTTTTTTCCAAGTGCAATAATGCTTTTGATTTGAGGAGTCACATTCAAAAGCCATGATCCCAAGGACTAAATGGAGAAAATTTAAGCACAGGCCAGTGTCTTGCTGGGATTTGCAGAACCTTCTGTAAAGTAAATAAGGCCCTGGTGGCTTATCAGTCGTTGGTGTGTTCAGCTCCCTAAAGTAAGAGAATTGAGGGGATTAGTTAGAGGAGAAATGAAATGTACCTAATTAATTCCCCAGATCCCTGCAGATTATATGGGATGTTTGGAACAGCGGGAAATTGTGACTGAAATTAAAAATACATACCTACAGCAGCAACACTTAGAAATGCAGCCTTTTCTCCTACTACCACAATAGCAGTGATATATTAATAAGGTCTATTGCACTTCATAGGTTTCTTAAAATTTTATAACAAATTTTTCTGTCACACTTTTTTTTTTAAAAAAAAAAGAACATAAAAGAAAAATTATGCCAGTTTCAATTTGTCAAAGTCTGAAATGAATTTTATATTTCAGCTCCTCATTCTAACCCACTGGAAGAAGTGCCTTAGTTGCCTCTACATATTCTTACTTCATAGTGGGGAAGAAAAAAAATGCTGTTTGTAAAGGATATGACAGAACTTTTCAAAACTTATCTTCAGGAGAAGACTACAGAAATATTTCTCTGAATTCATGCCAACATCTTCAGAATTCTGCTATTGTTTATCTTTTCAAACTGCATAAATTGAAACTAATATAAATGGTTCTGCAGGTCCAGTCACTTTCATAGGAAGTGCTTCTGCCTGTGCTGATTACAGATTCCCTATGTTTTCCTCATATGGAGTATAAATATCTTTCCTTGTTTGTCCATTCTTTTCTGTGGTCCTCTCACATGCTCTCATCCATGGAATTGAATATCCACTAAGGATGAAATTAAATTCTCTGTGGGAGCTGTGGAATAGCACTGTCAGTAGGTAGAAATATTTAGAAGTAGAATTTCAAATAAAGGGGTCTAAAGAGGAGCTAAAGAGGAACATTTGCATTCCCCTCACTGCCAAACTACAGGAGAAGGGACTGAGAATGTAAAACCAGATCTGAGAAACATTCAGAGAAATAGTCACAGATAGACAGGAAATCAAGTAGTTTTTCATAGAAAGGTAATCTCAACTGACCACAGGGAAGGACAGACAGGAACTCAACAAAACCACTACTGTGTGAAATATCACTCAACTATATCAGTTCCCATAAGACAAAATTATTCAATTTGCAATCCATCAATCATTTGCCATAATAAGGGAAGTAAATACATCATCATAGAGTGCTTTCACAGGATCCATGTCTTCTACTTTCAAAATAAACATCCGCAGATTCCTTCAGTATTTCTTTTCCATAAACCAGCTAATTGTAAAATAAAAATTGGTTTTACTACAGCATTTCAGTGTCAGCAGGAAACCATTGTTTTGTGACTTTATTTCAACAGCATTAAGTCTAATGAAAAAACCCTAGTTGAGTAATTGTGGATGTGTCTATTACATTCCATTAACCCAACTCTACCAACCAATGGCTTCATAAGAGCCACTGACTGACAAATAATTTCACAAAGAGACTGCAAATTAACACTATCAATTATCTTCACCTGCAGATTTCTGGACTCTTTATATTTCTTTTCTCTAGTATCACAACAATTCAGTAGTTTCAACCCCTCGAAGTTCATGTGCACAGTCTCAATTTTTGAGAAATACCAAATTACTTTTTTTTTTTTTCCAGTTTGATTCCTGAATGAACTTTAAAATAACCAGTGTCACATTAATTTAAAACTGTCACATGCTAGCAGATTTCAGGTGCTACTCAGAATTTTAACTCCTGGAATATCCACGATTAATTTGTAACCCAAACTGAAACCCAAAGCACCTTAAAAAGCTCAAGAAATTTAGGTATCATACCTAAGCCTATAAACCAGAAAGGGAAAGGACATGGAATCCTGTCTAAAACCACTTGCTAGTGGCAGACAGAAACCTTAAAGGATTTATCTACTGTGAGAGATGGAGTTACCAGCAGAGTTCCTTGGAAATGGAATTCTCAAGTTTAGTTTGTTAAAGTTTGGGGGAGAAGCTTGAATTCTACGCTGTAATCAGCTCTTGCCAGGTCCTGCCTTTCATTCACCTTCATTTCAGTCACTTGAAGCCAGTGCTGTTCACATAACAGGCCAGGCCCACAATTTCATACACCTCTAGATCCCCTCAATGAACTGTTGGCAGAAACTTGCTTAAGCATCTGCTTAGCTCTCACAAAGCACCTGAAGACATCCCAGGCTGAGCCAGCCATCTCCTGGAAATCTGCATAATAATTTCACAGTGCAAATGTTTCCAAAGGGAAATATATGTAGTATGACCAAAGTATTATGCAAATGTTGTTTTTACAGTGATTTAGCCCTGCCATAATATCTTATGCTGTTATACAAGCAGTGCATTAAGCCATGTCATTGCTGACAAAAGCAGGCAGGAGCTGGACCAGATATCCTGCAGCCTCAGCCTGAATGTATGGATGCCTTGGGGGCACACTACCTATTAATTTAAAATTCTGAAACTAATTATGTATGTCAGGGTGACCTCTTTCTAATCTACATTCATCACAGAACACAAGCCTTCTGTCTCTGTTGTTCCCATAATAAAATAGCTGCCGATAGACTTATATAATTGACTGTATCTGAAGTGGACTCCTACCATGGTGCTACATTCAAATTGTATGTAATCCCAGTTGAATAAAGATAAGCAAAAATAATCCAGCTATCTCAAGTAATTAACTTCTAAGGTTACATAGTAACATTGGAAAAAATTATTACCCATGATCCTAAAAACAATGTAACAGAGCACATAGAAGTCACATTCATTGCTGAGCAACCAAGAAATTATTTGCAACATTTAAAAAAGCATGTAGCATAATACATAGTCATTTCTATTTATTTATCCCACAAATAGCTTGTTATGTTCAAGACACACTGATGAAATATGCACCTATATGCCCCTCAGTCTGACAGTGGGATTTTTAAAAATGCCTAAAAGAATTAAGTATGCAATTATCACTGATTTCTAAAGAAAAAAAAATATCTAAATCTCATTGAATTTTAAAGAAAACAAAGGAGCAAGCATGGTAGAGCTTTCATCCTCTGCTGGACATCTACCCAGACTACAATGAAAACCAAAAAAAGAGGTGCTGTTGCCCCCTTCTCCAGCCTACCTTGGAGAATTCCTTAGTCACATTGCTTTAAGAGAAATCAGACTACAGTCCATTCACATGCCCAGATTAGTATACTAACAAAATCAAATCCCAACAATCTTAAGTTCCCTTTCCTTTAGCTCTGTGACTTCACTGAGGCTGCTGAATGACGAAATTCAAATGACTTGGAAATAATTTAGATCCGTAGATGTGCTCACTTTTGGGAGCAGTCCCACCATCTCAATCCAAGAGACTCAGACACATAAAAGTCTTTATAGGATCATGTTTCTTCTGAAGATCTTTAAACCTAAAATGGCTTCACTGTATTGCATGTGTGAACAGAGAAATGAAATTGAGAGATCATCATTAAAGGGAGACTGATCTCTGAAATATCTTGGCTAAACAAGCACATGGACTCCAAGGAAACCTCTAAGCTGCACTAGAGGCAGAGGGACAGAATGCTATAAGCAATCAAAAAAGCAAACTTTGTGATAATAATGTGACGGGACATAACAGATACATATTTTTTGAAGCATGTTCATTTTCTAGTGGTGAGGAACGAAGAGCTTAGTGAGGCAAAAAGTCATCTGTTTTTTCCTCTTAGAAAGCAATTATGAGTACAGCTACACTACAGAAAATTGGAATAACACATTAAAAGATGCAAACAAGATCCAGCTTAAAAGTCAAAAGTACAGTCATACTTGGAAATTAATGTTATTATATTTAGATGTCCTAAAATCACAAAAGCAGCAGTCTGTTCTGTATAAAGGAGCTGCAATAAGGAAGAGATAGTAAATGCATTAACTGATCTGTGTGATAGTGTACCATAAATATTTGATTTAATCAGTAGCAAACATTAATTAAAGATTTAATCATCTGTTAAAAACATTAGCATTTTTAATAAGCAGGTCCATGTGAGCTTTTATGACACATATCTGAGCTGTGCATGTAAAATTTTACACACCTGAACCAAACCAAAACTTTCACACTTCTGTGTGTGTCTTATTTACCAAATCAGCTCTGCTCTGCAGTAACATTGCTCAGTTTCTCTTACTTACAGCCTGATTTCCCCAATATTTGTTTATGCTAATAATGAAATATTAAAAGTTCTTTTTTCACTGGAATGCATTTATTTGCACTGTGGAGTGCTCCATTAGAATCCATCTCCTCTGGAAATGATGGGCACTCTACTTTTAAATGCTTCATGCTTTTCTAAAAGAGGCACTTCAGACTAATAGGTTATTTGGCTCAAGTGAAATGTAGCTGGATGAAGCTGTATGGATCTTTCACAGGGCACACTACAAGATGTACCAGCCAGCTGTGGGGAATCCAGCTCACAGCTGTGAAAGAACTCCCAGAGGCCTAAGGACCTTTGTACACCACTTCAGGTATGAGAGGGTTTTGACCTCATCTTCTCCAATAGATGCACACATGTCCTTTCCAAATAAAGCTTTCCCCTGGATAAATTTTATACATGGAAGAACAAGAACATGTCACCTTATGCACTGCTGGTAGGATCCAGACACCACAGTGGCAGATGCAGTGTAAGGGTTAGAACAGAATAAAATCCATAGCACAGAACATCTTCCTGCAGTCCTTAAAACCTGACAAAACACTACTTTACAACTGAAGTTACTTCTCATGCAGTTTAGCTGCCTATTTTGCCCATTTGAAATGTCACTCACTAACATTCTAAGAAAACGTGAACCCATTATGTTTACTGAGAAACTCATGTGAACTTTACTGAATGCAAAGCTGAGCTCCTGTAGCAATATACTACATGGGACTAGTGAATCTGGGTTTACAAAATTCCCTACTAAGCTTCAGAAGAAAGCATAAAAGACAACTTACTCTGCCAAAGACTTGTATTATGCCCTCCCTGAAAAGAGGTTCTCTGTAGAAGTCGCTTTCAATATTTCATATTTAGTGGTCTCTCCAAAGTCAAAAAATGTACCATTTCAGGAAACAGTCACAAAATATCAAGTACTACAATAATTGAGAAAGTATTTCTTCAAAAGACCAGCCAGATTATCTAATACTTTCTGTGTATATTCTTTGTGTGCTTACTATAGCTTCTACAAAAGATGGTATTTCTTTGTGAGATTGCAGTACTTTATTTTTTAGACTTCTTGTGTCCAAACAGCCTTTTCTCAAGGAACAGTTTTACCTTCTTTGTGTGCCTGTTTGCCTGCAGCAGGATGTGTGTGTGTGTGTAAACTACATAAAAATTTCCAATTAGAACAACATATTTTCATTTCTTTCATTATTGACTAAAAATATTTCTAAGGAAAGACGCAAGCAAATGTTACATTTGTCTGTGAGGAGTTTTTGATGTAATGGCTAAAGAGCAGAACCACTCAAATCTTACAGACCTTTGAGATGTGCAGCTCTAGAACTGAAGTTTTGTTCTCACATTAGGGAACTTAGGTAGCAATCAAGAAGCTGAAATTCCAGACTGCAACATATTCACAGGTCACAATAGACCACCCAGTCTACTGTCTGTCATTTGAACATCACTGTCCCTACTGAACCTCTCAGGCATTTCTGACACACCAGACAGATTCTAGTTTATAAATAACCTTATTACAACAATAATAGGTTGGCTCCCTCCTTGTGAACAACAGTTGTGAATATAAAATTCATTATTTACCCAACAGAAATGTTAGCACACAATAGTTTTACTTTTATTAACAACCTGCTTCTATGTTAGTAATTCTGTAATTTAAGTGATGTCCCCATTAGAGTGGTAAATCATCTTTTCACTAATACAGCAAGAAAGCCATCAATATGAAAATTGCTTATTCAGAATCATCTTAGGTAATGTACTTACCATGCTATCTAGGGCTTAATTTTAACCTGTGTGTTGAGCAACCTGTGAAGCAGCAGCTTCCAGAGGTATCACCACCCTAATGTTCCCTTAGTGGCTTTTATTATTCTTCTGTCAATAGTTTCAAATTATTTTTTAACACTGCCAAAGTCCACTTCTTTCTCCAGGTAATCTCTCTATTTTACATGCACAATGTTGCATTTAGGAAGCCCCAAAGTGCACCTATCTCTCATTGCAGGTAAGAGATTTAGGAATAAAAGTCACCTCGAAACTTGCTAGAATTTGAGGTCACAAATAATCTGAATTATTTTTACTTTTTTTTTTTTTTTTTTAAACTGAACACATTTAGCATCTGTGCTCACCACAGCATTCAATGAAGGACACCTATTGGCAACCTGAGAGTCTCTCTTAACAGTAATTAACTCACAATTCTCAACTTTGCATTTCAGCAATGTTCTCTCTAGGTGTTCCATGACACATGATAGCTCTGTAATTCCCTTCCAAAACTGATGCCTCATTCCTTGCACAGACACAGTCTTACAGTTTTGGGGCTGTGCAATGTGAATACATGGAATTAATAGAATGAACCCTTCATTGAATGTGTCTTCATTTCAGGATACTTACATATCTTTTCAGCACATATTAGTACATGCAAGCTAGGCAATGGGTCTGAATCAGCAACCTTTCTTTAGTATAAAGAGCAGGATTCTTTTGTTGACCTACTTTAAAACACGAGATCATATCTATTCTGATAAGAATTTTCTCCCAGTTATCACTACCCTTGGGGAAAGAGATGGTAAGTCAGAACTTTACCATCCACTGCATGACAAAAAGGCACTTCTGAATCTTTCAGAAGCTTGCTCTGGTTCAGGAGGCAAGTTTTTAATGTGGTCTATGGCAGTGACAACACCCCTGCACTGCAGACAAGACTAATCTGGACTTCACTGTATGCCCACCAGGCTATCCCAGAGCTTCTTTGTTCTCAAAGCTTTCAGTTTTCTTCTTATTACTCTCCTGTTCTCACTAACATAGTGCCCAATAACATCTTAAATGAGATTTGCACTGACTTCCAAAGCAGTGAAAAGTGAAAAATAAACATAGTGAAATAATAAAGTGACAGGCACCGTGACCATCAGGCATTTGAATTATATTGTACTTTTGAGAGAAGAGAGTCATCCTCAGAAAATGAAACTTTTGAACAAACCTCTATACAACTGACCTGTGATGATTAGAATTCACTGCTGAGTTTATGCACTTATTTCTTAGGACTTTGTCCTGAAGTTCAAAGTTCCATTTCTTGGCACAAACCTTAAGAGCATTCAGAAGTGGTTACAAAGCTGTGTCAGTCCCTTTGTCCATCCCACTGATGATAAATCAGCAAGCTACAACTCACTTTCAAACTGTCACAAGAAGTTCAACTGCTGTTAAAGAGTTTTCTATAGCACCTCTCTACAGCATTGGCACTTCTTTTGTGCAAACTTCTTAACTAACTGAAGCTAGGAGCTGCATAACTACCTTCTTCTCCATTAGGAAGTGACTGATGATTCCTGAAGAAATCATTGTTACAGCCCTTGACAGAAAATAACAAAATGGGGATTTTTTTTCTTTTTGTTAGAATAGACAGTTCTTTACAAGTTCTCATGTAACTTCATTTAAACACTTTCAAATGGGAATCTTTTCATCTCCTACAGGCAAAGACCATCCCTACCTTTTTCTTTCAGTGTCAGAGGAAGGGCTTTTCCACATGCCCACTTCTGGCAGTCAGGGATAACTCCGGGTTTGTCAGTGATGACTGCACAGCCTGAACATATGTTCTGCAGAACAGAACAGCTAATCCTGGGTTATGACTGATCCAGCTCCATCCAGAACTCAAACCTCCTCCTGTACATACAGAGCCAATGCCATGCTCAATGGATGCTTATGGTTGTCTCACTGAAGACCGTGGACTGATGCTCAAAGTTGTGCTAAATTTGAAATGCTGGGCAGAAACCAGCCTCACCCAAAGTCTGTCCTCACTTCTGCTTAGTCATTACCTTATTCACTATCAGTCAAAACAGCAGCTCATGGAGATCCCACTTTTCCAGGAACCAGTGATAGGAAAAGACATGTCACTACTGATGCTGTAATAGGTCTGCTGTTTATATGCTCAGAAGCTGCAGAAGCACCAGTGTGTTTCACAGTGATTCCACAGGGAGCTGTGGATCACACATGGACATACACAGGGAGCTGCTCTGCTACTGGGATTTTGTCATTTCAGCTTGACTGTGAACCCCAACCTTACAGTGCAGCTGTACCTTTACACTGTAGGAGATGACACCAATAACATCTGCTTTCAAATATTCACAAACCAGAAGAAATACTAATACTCAGAAAAAATTCAAAATCTTTGTATCACTAACAAGTTATACAGAGGATTTCTCACATATTGTAGGCAACCTGTACACTAATAAATTATACTACATACAATATTTTCTCAAGTTGCATATTCTGCTGTAGGGGCTTGGTGTGAGAGCTAGTTACCAATTTTTCCTTTCTTCCAAGACAGAGTGAGCCATTAAAAAAAATAATTTCTTGAGCAAATTTAAAATGGTTTGAGTAGACTTACAAGTTGACTGGCAATAATTTTTCTTTTTTTAATAACTTTATTCTTAAGATTCCCCCAAACTATGTATTTTTTCTTATAATCCATTATTTGTGATTCTGGGTGGACCACATTACAAATGTAGCAATAATCACACATTCAGTATAGCCTGCTCACACAATATAATGCAGGTAGGAGCACAGGAAAATAGGTCACAAGAGCTTACTGATGAGCAGCTGTCAAACCTTTTATTCATCTCAAGGTTTGGTGGTTTCTGGACAAATGCACTATGATTGAAATCCCATTGCAGAAGTAAAGCTTTCAAGGTGAAATAGTATTTCATTTTCATTATCATGAAAGAGAAGAAGAAATGTCTGCAGTAGCAGAATACCACAGCAATATGTTAAGACTGGCAATTGCAACATTGTTAAGTGTAAATAGAATAGTGTTCATGGCTGTCTTTTCCTTTCCCCTGATCCCCATTTCTTTCCTTTTCTTTCTCTGCACTCTCCCAGTAAACAGAAGTTATAAACAAGGAATGCTGCACCAAAAAGAAGTGCTTTTGAGACATTATTCACAATATCACTGCCTTCTCTGCAAAAAAAAAAAGCCACTACTTCGTCTCAAGCACTTTACAAAGAAAGGCAGAAAAGGGCAAAATAACCTTACTGCTACATATTAAGCAAAACAATATTTTTACATATTAAAGAACAAAATTGGAACATTTTGTCTGGTGGTATAAATCAACTCTCTCCTGGAAGTAGGCTGGCCTCTGTCCTTAAACCTATGAATTTGTCACAACACCATTCCCAGTGCTGTTTTACCAAACACAAGAAGAAGCAGCTGAGTCTCTAGTGCAGCAGACTCTCGTGCCAACCCTCTCTCTCCTTTCCCCTTGGGTTACCAGGAGCCTCTGGAGCTGTCAGGAGCAGCACTGCCAGGCAACACTTATTCCACTGCCAGATCTACCCATCAGGGCTCTGTACTGCAGCAGCCAAACAGTGAATGTGGGGTGAAAATAACCAGCTAGTGCCAGCACTGCCCAGAGCAAAGTGGAGATGATCACGGACTCAACTGCACGAATGATGTAGGCACTCAATGAATTTTAATTACTTGTAAAGAAGATGGTAAGATATGGCCATGTGGGAGGGATCAACAATCATTACCATGCTAATTTTGGAAGCATAACCATTAGGAAAAGGACACGAGGCAAAGGGCAGCAGGTTTAGGTGAAAATCCTTCCCAGGGATAAAGTCCCCATCCAGCTCTAATGGGAACAGGTCAAGCACTACATAGGGCAGGCTCGGCAAGCCTCTGCCAGCTGATGTCAGGATCACATAGAGGTCCCCATTTCACTAAGCAGGAAAGTGTTTATTTAGTAGTACAGAGTGTGGCCTCGAGGCTCTCTGACTAGAAGCCACCCTGGCCATCTGCAGTCAGACACAAGTGGCTTTCTGGCATAGACTTCCCTGCTATCCCTGCCCAGCAGCAAAAAAAGGGCTCTGCCAAAACATCTTGGAAGAAGCCTGTAACCAAGGTGGAACAAAGACCTGATTGCAGCCACCTTACTTAGGTTTTTTTAATTCACTTACACTCAGTGTAATTTTTTTTCCTCTGTCCTTACCATGTCCCAATTTATTTTTGCACATTCTACTCATTGGGTGAGTTTGGTATCTCATCCTCTTCCAACAGAGAGAGGAAGCAAACAGCAACGAGGGCAGCACTGCACCAACCTCAATACAGGGCTCTGGCACTAGGAAACTGTTCAAAATACAAAAGCCTGGGAGCATGTGAACTTGAAATATTCACTTAGGCAGCACTGAGTGCCCCAGACATAACATTTCCTGTAACCAACACTTTATGGCACACAGATGCTTATTGCTATACAGGAAAAAGGGAAAAAAAAAAGCTAATTTTTTATTGTTTCCATCAAACAGTGAGAGTGCTACAATATCACTGCACCGTATTAATGGATAGAGATTAATTGCTGGATGTTGCAGCTAAACATCAGTGTTTCATTGATATTGAAACATAAAATGCTTAAAAAGCCAACAAACTGTATTTCCACAACACAACAAACAGCCCTGTTCCTAGGAAAGTTTGTCTCTGACCTCTTAGATGCATGGTAAAGGGTAAGCCTAAAACATCTGCTGCAAGATAGGCTTCAGAGAAATCTAATTAACACCATGTCCAGGAATGATGAGAGCAAATGTATCCTGGATAAATTCACTGACAGGAGATCATTTTGTTATGCCAGCACAATTTTAGCTTGGAAAGAAAAAGATTTGGAAAAAGTCTTCATTGAAAAAGGTCATATAATATTAAAGTGACAAATTATGGCAAAGGAAGGAGAGAAACGCATCTCACGTAAGAAAAATCAAAATTGCACAAGAGAAAAAAGAAGCTGAGGGGAGAGGTCCCATCCTCTCTTACACTGGACCTTGCAACTGTGAAGGTCAACATATTAGAAAATGGCTGCAGACATTCTAGTGAACAGAGTAGTGCCCTGAGCTGTTATGAATGTTTTAGAGACTGTTGAAGGTGTTGACTGTAATTAAAGCCCAGATAATGGCCTCAAAATACTGAGCACTGATATCACTGTCTTTTCTGCTTCCATTCAGCAGCAAACCAGCAGCTTGGAATCTGAATGACTTCATTGCTGATGTGTTCTATAAGTTCCCTGCCATCTACAATCGACTCTATCACCTAAACAAGAAGGAATGCAGCTCTTTTCCTTCTAGATATTCCCATCTTCCAGCTTTGCAGCTCCCTTAAGTAGCAACAAACTCAGACCTGGTTCTGAGTGCAAGTGAATAACTCTCTTTTTTATATGTATGGCCTATGTTTTACAGTGATTTTCACTTTATTGGTTGGCCTTGCCCAAATCTATTTCATTGCCTCCCCAAAGGACTAAACTCACAGAGGGAGATCAACAAAATACATCAAGTTCATCAAGTTTAGAACTGTTTCTCAGCATTTGTGCTGCCTCTCTTCACAATGACCTTTCACTGATAGCTTTTCAGAATCATTTTCAGAATGACTGAAGAGAAGGAATGTCAGCCAGGTTTGCTCTAAGTTTTGTGATAGGTGTCTGAGAGATGAATGTTTTCATTAGAAGAACTTTGATTGAATTTTCTGATAGAAAATTGTTCATAAGCATAAGTGCCCCTTATTTTTGGATCCTAGTTTGGTTTTCTTGCTTACAGAGACACTTTATGTAGAGGGAAAGAAGAGAACAGAGACTAAACTCAGGCAGTGCTCAGGCTGGTTAAATGGTAGGTGGCAGCACAAGACTGTCAGGCCCCGTGTTCATTTTAGTGCTGATTTGGACAATAGTTTTCTTCTTTGATCAGAGTTCACAGGTTCCCATAAATAACTGGTGACTTCATTGGACTGTCCACTAAATATTTCACTTGTGACAGGTCACGTTTCAGGAAAGAAAACAGGTCTGACACAGATCACGAGTCACACACTCATTCATTTTGACTTATAATTAAAAAATTTTCACCCCAGTGTTATTAAATGGTTCCAAGAAGATTGATTTTTTTTTCCAGGGCCCGTATTGGGTTGTTTTGGTTTTTTTTTTTAATTTTATTTTAAAGAAGAGACATGCTTTAGAGCAATCTTCTGATCACATATTTATGGAGTAAGTAGTGTCTGGTGGGTAGAGAGGAAGCTGGCAATGAGGCTTCCCGAATTTTACTTTTAAGCTAAACCACTGATCTCTATGTTGCTTTTGGCAAGTCACTTTTTGTGTTAGACTTGATCTAAGCATAATATACTGTAAGTAATGCAGGTGTGCTGAAGTCTATTTAATCTTTGTAAATCATATTGCAGGATTTAAGCAAAACAGAGACCCAAACACCCCTGTGGTGGGAGTGGTATAAAATCCCAACTGGAATAGAAAACCCTGTACTGTCTTTATTAAGGTTTCAAGGGTCAGTCTCAAAACAAGCAATTTTCAACTATCATTCACATGCTACATGCATCTCCTTGATTATTTTTTATTAAAACGTTTCCTTCATCCACTGACAAAATGACACATTCTGTTAAGTGCTAATAGTAAGGGCAGCTGGAGTTTTTTGGTTTTTTTAGTTTCATGCCCAATTTTTCCATCAGCTTCAATCCTGAATAGTTCCTTTATGTTATGGTTATGCTTTCACTTTGAACAGAGAAAAAATGAGACTATGCAGTTTAAGATAGTGAAGAAGCAAGCTTTTGATCCAGAAATTTGAATAGTTCTACAACTGTTATTTAGCTTTCATTTTAGTACCCTGAGATGGGATTGAAGCAGACATCCCATCTCCAGCATCCTATAACTGCTGCAAAAATGAAGGCAGAAGGCTATTTTCAGCTGGTAATTTCTGTGCTGCTAATGTGTAATAGCAGTGGAAAAAGAAGAGATTAAGTTATCCATCAGCCTTGGAAGGATTCTCCATGCTCATGAGACAGTAAGAAAGAAGCCTTTGAGATGCTAAATCAAATATACACATTGCCAAAGAGGAAGGAAGCCAAGTATTGGTCAAATACACACAGGTAGACAAAGGAAACAAGTATGCTGGAGAACTCTGAAAAGAGTAAAATCTTGGATTTGCTGTTGAAGAAATACAGGCTAAGAAGGTATTAAAGAAGGGATGCAGGGTGAAAAAAATGCAGAGGAAAAGGAATATCTGGGGACAATGTGTCTTGACTGAAGGAAAATAACAGGCAGCAGATACAATTTCAAGTAGGAAGCAAATATTGAAAAAGAGGGCTAACAACAGTGTGTAAAATAAGTAGAGAGAGAAAAAAATGGAGAAAGAGTAGTAAAATACACAAAACATTGTTCTCTCTCAAATCCTGTCTTTCAGTTTTCCAGTTCAACTCTTCTGACATTTATTCTTCACACCTCTCATCTTCCATATCCCCCACCTTTCTACAATATTTAGCAAGAGTCTCTCAGCATTCTGCCCTTCTTCCATCCCCCATGCCCCGCAATGTTTGCTCCACAAACACTACCCAGGCTTTAGCTGTGATGTCATTCTTTACACTCCAGAGCTACCCCTGCTCGCTCTCCTCTTACCTAGACCTTAGGAGAGACCTTAAACCCTCATTCACCCCTAACATATTCCCTTCTCTCTGCCATTAAACAAAGTATCTACAATCTTCCCAGCACTCCCTCTCTATCCTCTTCTTGGGGCTCAGGCTTCTCCTCAGACCTCCAACCTCTCTGTAGTACCTCACATCCAGAGCGCACCAAACCCTCACAGAACTTGTCTACAAAATGTGCACTTATTTATGCAAACTTTCATGCTAGTCTCTGAAAACACAATTTTCCAAACATAAGGGTCTGTAGGAAAAACAGTTTCTTTAGACACTTCCTCCTTATCCAGTTACCTCAAACATGAGCTGCTCATCTCCATGTTCAAAGCCCTTCTAACCCTTCTAACCCTTCTAACCCTTCTGTCTACCTCGCTTGACTCTCACGGAATATCAGGTCAACCCCCACCTAAGGTTAGGCCATCACCCCAGCATCTTATATCTGCTTGTTACATTTTTAAAAAGCACTTTCTCCCCAGCTGCTCTAACACTGGGAAGATATCCCACAAATATCCACAACACTATACATTATATTATTCCATTATACATCTTCAAACAGCTCTTTAAACTATGATGCCTACGAAAGTTTTAACAATGCATAAGTCACTTGTTTTATAAGTACATAGCCAGCTAATACCGTTTGTTATGTCCCTGTACATCCCAATCTGTCATATCTTGTCAAATACTTAAAGGAGAAGTTTTTTGGTCTGGGTTCATACCGTGTCTGGCATAGATCTGAATTTGCAGAGGTTAGTACACAGAGCCACAGTTCCTGTGTGCTGTATTGTTAAATATATGTACAGGTACTTCAGTAAATCATGCAAGCATAAAGTCCTATAACACATAGAATAAGGTTCTTGTCAATGAAGCCAAAATTGAAGCCACTGGCTGCAAAACCTGGACTTTTACAACAATTCTATTACTGTCACAGTGTAAGTCCTGAAAAAGAAGCTCTGATTGAATTTATCTGAAAGCACTAATGAAGTGCAGCACAAAGCACAGAAACATAAACAAAGCTTGTTAGTATTATTTCTATATGATTAAACAAACATCAACAGTTATAAGAAATGAGTATTTTCTGCCTATTGCATGTTTATTATTCTTTCTCTTGCTGAAACATGGAATGAGAAGCCACCTGAATTCTAATCTGGAGCAAAAAGTATTTTGGAGAGATGTTTTTAAAATATCAAAACTGTGCAGGATTCTTTAATTAAATCTTGATTCAATTTAATACAAATGAATGAACAAAATATTAAAGATTCTAGGGCTTCAGAAGACCTCAGCTGACCAGAGATTCACTTATTTACCACACTTTGACATATGCTTGATTCCTCAAAGCCGTATTTTAAAATAAGCAATAAGTCTGAAAAACCTCAGTGTTCTAAATGAAATCATTATTCTGCAGACTGAATCTAATGCTGAGGTAATGTAGAGTCTGACCTTTCCAAATAAATCTCTCTTAATAAATGTTCCTCTCTACTCTCAGGAACAACAAAAGTCTCTAAGGCAGCAACAAACTAGAAACAAGGGCAAGATGCACTAGTGAAGCAAGAGGCAACGTGATTTAAAGGTGAAAGAATTTGGACATGACCCGCTGGGCAAAAAGAGGCAGAGAGTCTGCATTTATCATGACTGCCTAGGGCATCTTTTTTGCAGTCTGGACCTCTGGCGAGCAGCTTACTGCAATTCCTGTCTTCTAGTTTTGAATTTTATCAACTTGATTTTCATGTCAAAGAGACAAGACGTATATGCTGGTTGCTGTACATCAATTTACAGCAGGGAATTACCCCTGTGTACACCAGATATTTATAATACCACTAGAAGTCCTATTATTTTCACCAGAATCAGTAAGTTTTAATTCCCAGGTATGAAGAAGACTACTTCGAAAAAGTTAGTACGAATTTAAAATCAAGTAACTCCACAGAGACCCTTCTTTTGGTAGGATGATGCTTCGTTTTTCTAAGTAAACCAGAGATAAAGGATCGAGGCAGAGGTGAGACAGAAACGATGCTAATAACTTATCTGAAATGAAGATTAGACAACGGGGAACAGCAGGGGAGCCATCCAGAGTCTACAGGGCAGCACTAAGAACGCACTTAGGACACTTTGTTGAAGTTCTTAAACAAATTACAGCACTTACTGAGACCAGGGAAAGATCCTTTCACTTGTAATAGGCTGTAATGGCTCGTCCTTTGTTAGGCTGAGCATTCCAGACAAAGCAGCTCCAGTTAGACACTGGTTCTGCTTGGACACCCGTAGCGGTAATAGCGTTCAATGACACATCTTCTGAGTGACAGGCCCAGCACAAAAGGACTTCTCAGTTGCATCTGGGATGAGGTTAAGATACACACACAAAATCACACCCAGCAGAAATGCTGACAGAGAAGCACAGCAAAAAAGAAACTTGCTCACACAATCTAAATCCCAGAACTATGCAGTTCAAATTGAGATTTCAAAGCGATGCCCTCTGCTCGAAATCATGCCAATTCTTCTAGTAGATATCTGCTCTCCAGAGGAGTAGCAGTTATCCACCAGTCAGGCCTCACACTGGCTGTTTACTCAGTTTTTACTTCAGAGATTATTTGGTGAGTTCACACTTAGAGAAAATTCTGGATGGATTTTCTTTTCCTCCTTCAAACACGAAACAGATTCTTTAACAGTTTGCACACAGGTCCACTGCAATCTCCTCTAAAAGTCCTCCTAGAGGAAATAAATATATAAATTTAAATTCTAGTGCATTTGGTAACTTTACTCCTATAGAGGACAGAGAGACCTATGTCGAGGTAATACTCCAGTTATGCATTCCTAGGTAATGAGCTTTATCTCTCAGGATCAATTTTCCATTAATAGCATTCAGTGCTCCATCCAACTTTCAAATTAATTTGACCTGTGAACCTGGGGTGTTCTGACGTTGTTTTTGAAACTACTGGAATGTCATGTCAACACAACACAGAAAAAAATTATTGCAGCAAGACTTTAATGGCCAAACTGATGCTTACTGGGGGACTTTAAGGCAGCTTAATGGCAAGTAGATAGCCCAAATTCAGATGACAATTAAAATAAATAAATAAGTGAAAAAGAAAAACATGGGCTTGTGCTCTTTCTACCTTAGCCATTAAGTCAGTAAGAGAAGCAATTTAAACCTGCTTTGTCCAGGACTGTCTAAGGCAAGAAAAGAAAGAGTGCTGCGCTATTGATCTGCAAGAAGTTTATTTCTTTCACTCTGCAATGTTAAAGGAATCAATCTCTTAACTAAAGGAAAAATAGTGGTGTTGATAATGAAGATGTGGGCTGACCTTTGGTAGGACAATGAGTGTGTTGTAAGGGTGGTGTAACAGCCTAACTGCCAGGTCTGAGTGCATCTCTACACACCAGCTGGGAGGTTATGAGCTCTGCCATCAATTCCTGACAATGAAAGGGACACCTCCAAAATGTTCAATGGGACGAGCAAATTATTAGGACACTGTCTGCATTAATCTCAGTGTTCTGCATGGCACAGGTGAATTTTATTACTCACAGTCCAAATTCCAGTGAATGCAAATGAACTAACAATAGTCAGTGTCAGCTTCAAGTGCATTGACATATGTATGTATATATGTGACTGTATAGATGAGTTTGCATTCCTACTGTTCTATTTAATTTTGATAACTATAATTATTTCTAGTGGGCAAAGATTTGATTTAAAACCAAAAAAGTCCGCTATACCAAAAAAAGAGTTTGTTGGAAAGGGATGCTTAAGCTTCTAGAATCATCCCTTTTGTCAGAATCCAATACCTTGTTACAGGAAACAAAGATTAAACTGTTTCCACTTATCTGGAAATGTACAGTGAAAAGATAAGACATGCCAATTTCTTTCTTGTATTTTTAATAAGCAAGCAACACCAGACATCAATAAACCTTCGGCATTGAGGTTTTCGCTGTGATGTGCAATTCACAACTATTTTAAGAGTCATAATTAAAGATGCACACAAATTAATTTAAATCTTGAAGGTACGTAAAATACCTGCTGTGTTCCAAGAAAAATGTTATCAAAGAAATAGTCTGTTTTATCCTTGAAAGGACATCAGTTGATCAATGAAATAAGAAAGTACAGGCACACAGAGTAAGTCCTGCAGATCTCTGGGAACTGGGGGCTATGTGGAAAGGATAAAGATTGCAGGGTTACTATAGAAGAAGTCCACAGACCTTCAGAGTAACAACTGAGAAAGCCTGTCTTTTATGCAATTCATCAATGAACAGGGGCACAGATAACAGCCACTGAGGTTACAGGCATCAGTCAATCCCTGACCTTTTCACTCCACTCTGACCCACAGATGGTCACCTTCCTCTAGCTGTATCTGCATAAGAATTACAGCTTTTTCACTGGAGTTTTTGGTGGTTACTTTGGTTTTTGATGTTTTTTTCTTTCCTTATTTTTCTCTCTTTGGCCTCTTAGAAGATGATACAACATACTATTTTAAGTTTAGGGATGATCTGTCTTTTCACCTACAACAAAAGAGAAGAAACAGAAGGTACTACAAAGGGTTGAGCCTAACAAAACAACAGGCTATGATTTCCAGAGCTGGCACCAGCAAGCAATGGAATAACAATGGAATCAGCTACTGAAGAACTCGGCTCACACCTCTTGGAAAGCTCATGGAATATTTGCTTTCTCTAAGATCTCTGGAAAAATAAATATCCCCATCACCCATCAGGCTAGAGGATTTCCACCTGGATAAAGGTGTGCTCTCTCTCTCTCTTCAATTATAGTACTGTGCAGTACCAGGAAAACATCTGCAAGGGCTTCACAAAGTTAGGATTTTGCACAGGATTCTGCAATACATCTCTTCTGCAAGAAGGGCTGCTGCCTGTGCCTCTAAACTGCTCTCTTGCATTTCCCAAATGTGCTTGGTCTTCCTTCCTCAGGGAAAGGCAGATACGGCCAACCACACAGCAGGTGTCAGTCACACCACACGGCAGGATCTTCAGCGCTCACTGGATACCTGTCTCTCTCTCCACTGTGTCACAGTGGAGACAGCCATGAAACACAGACAATTTCAGAAAGCTTCAACCCATAAAGAGTAACCACAACACATCAGAAGGCTTCAAGTATCTGTCCTTGTTCTTTAGCCCAGCCTTTTATACCCTCATGTCCATGCAGTGCCCCTGAGTGCCCTCTGCTCCCTGTGGTGGTTGCTCAGTGCCCCTGGGCACTCCCTGGCTCATTGCTGTCAGTGCTGCTCACCTGCTGCTCACAGCTGCACCCACTGGGGATGGGGCTGGGCCAGCCCCACTCCCAGTCACCACAAACTGTGTGCCTACAGAGCATGGTAAGTCATGCTTTGCCAAAGAGACAATAAATTTACCTGGTCACAACAAGATTCCCTTTTTAAACTCTACTTCTAAGAGTCTTTTAAGTTTGAAGCATTAAAGTACACCCTCACACACTTATTCCAGAATTTCAGACAGTCCATTTTACTACAGGTAGAACAATCAAAGAGAACACCAGTTCTGTTTAGGAAATTAAGCTAATTCTTACAGCAGAGTGGGAAAAATTAGGTTTCAGATAAGTTTCAATTAGTTGTTAGGAAGATTGTCAAAAATATACCAGGAAAATTTTACATAGTAAAGCTTTATATTTAAAGTTCAGAAAATATTAAAAGAAGGAGAAAACCATGCAAAATTAGAGTTTTGGTGTGTCTCATTATGATAGCAGTTCCTATTAATGAATGCAGAAGGCACTAAAAGTACTACAGTACTTTAGCAGTTGTTGGTTTTATGTCTCCATGGCACAGGAGGCCTCCACTGAAATGGGAGAAGCTGCAGCTAAGTCACTTATAATTTTTTCTGCGTGGTTAATCTTAGAAAGCTTTGGACTGAATCCATTGTGGAAAGACTCTCAGTTTGTATGAACATTTGGATATTAAGCCTTCTCTCTACCTATTGAGAACAAGAAATGCATAATGGTTTTTAAGGTTTTTTACATAAAATTTATAATACTCACCAAGTCAAGCTCTTCAATAACAATTTTTCATAGCTGCTAATCTTAGTGGGTTTCAATGCTGTAAAGCAGAGCACCATAAAGGTGTTTTGCTCCAATGCTCAGTATCGTTTTAGTCTAAATATTCTATGACTTAGAAATAATTCCTTTCAAGCTAAACTTGTCCTTAGAGTCAATTAAAAGTAGCAACACAAAACTAAAAACACCAGAAAATGCTTTAGTGAAACCCTGTCTTATATGGGGTTCATTTGTTACAGTTCCTGAAGATAATCTATATTCAGGAATACTGAGCTATAGCAACTGATTAATTTGGATCATTACTTACAAAGACCTAAAAATTCTACCACCGTAGACAAAACCTATGCATCTACTTAAATAGACATAATTACTCTGTCAAGTACATAAAATGCTATTCCACCCCACTAACTTTGTTTTTTGTTTTTTAAGTAAGCACTATGATGCATTTGTATTCTACTGAGGTATCTGTTCTTCACTGAGTTACATTCAGTGTGCTCAAGGAAGATGGCTTATTTTGGCATTAAACCCAAATTAGGATGCTTTAATGGGCCTTTGCTTTCAGCGTCTCTGACTATGACAGTGGTTGAAAACTCAGAATTTTTTTAAAACCCTCTATGCCCTTGGGCAGCATTTTTGTTACAAAAAAGTCCTTAATTTCTTAACAAATGCACCTCAGAATTTACTAAACTGACCGATTTTGGCTACACAAAATTACATTACTCATAGATATTATATCAAGTAGAACAAACTTACAATAATAACATTCAAATCTAAACTTATTATTAATAAAATCAGCTTTGTAGAGCTCAGATTCACTCTGTTTGAGAGACTTTCCCTTCATCATGTAGTCTTGTTTCCTGAGGCTTTAGTGAATTTAATGATTATTGAGTTTACTTAGTAGACCCCTTTCCTAAGCCAAACAGCAAAATGGGATCATGAAGACAAAGTCAGCAAAGAGCCCATTAATGTTACAATTCCTGGAATGCCAAGAATCCCTGAAATAAACACCCACCATCAATCACACATCAGCCAATGCCCTGCCCCAGAACATTAACTGCACCTGAGGAGGAAGAAGGATTTCTGACTCACACTTTTTTCAAGTCTTAGCTTTGCCTTTAGCTCTCAGGAAAAGCAGCTAAAAAATACAGACACTATCTGCACTTTTACACTGCCTAGTGCAATGGGGCTGGGGCCACTGAGAGGCTTGCAGTGTAAATAACACAGAGTAAATAACAATGACATACTTTTAACTGCAGAAACTCATCAACCATGCGAAAACGTACATCACACACTGCCACTGTCTCTCACTGTTCATTAAAAGAGAATGAATCCTGAGGGAGGCATCACTGAATATAGATATGTCTCCAACACACCAAATCATACCCTGAGCCTCCAGTAAAGCTAATAAAACCATATTAAATACATCCCAAAAGTTCCCTTGGCTTAGTCCAAGCCACTTGGGCAATTTATAATTTAAAGGAGAATATGAGATTAGAGAGTGATGAAAACAGTGTGATCTAGAATTTGAAACAACAGTTTAACTGTTTTGTCAGAGGATGTACTGATTTACTGAAATTTGCTTGTAGAGCACTCTGAAGCTCTGTATTTTCACTTTCAAAAATTGTACATACAGTAATGTTGGACTCCCAAATAAATGAAACAATATACTACTTGTAAAATCAGTATAGTCAAACCCACTCTATTTTAAAGATAACAGGTGCTACAGTGTTCACATATATATGTTCTACCTACCTTAACAGTCACCAGCATCCTACACTCTGGGCTGATAAGGCTTTTAAGTGAGAGTGCCTGAGATGCACTCTCTGCCCTTGTCACAGTCATTCATTCCTAGCAGTTCAATTCCAGATCACACCTAATTTCAGTGGAAGTTACAGATCACAAATGCCCAAGAGCAGCACAAAGAATATTTGCTGGCCTCAACTCTTCTTCTCCCTTCATTCTTGCTATTCCAGACATTTAGCTCAATTCACTATCTTAAAGAACCCAGGGATTCCTAAGAGAACAATAGCAAGAATGACCGTAACAAATAGTTGATTAGTTTAAATGAAGTGGAGAACAATTACTGAGATAATGAAGTGATAAAGTAAAATGGCTGAAATAATGTGAAATAATGAAAACAAACTTCTTAGCTAATTCTCTCACAGTTCTTATGAGATTCAGTTGTGTGTAAGGCCTTCTCAAAGAGAATGACAGTAAGCTGCAAGAGAAATGTAATATGAAATTCAGTGATCTGAGTTTATTTTCTTACACAGCACCTATTTAGCATCTAAAATCCCTTTCTTGATAGTACTGTCTCAAAACACAACATTTTGCTAGTACATCACAGCTCCCATACTGGAGCTGGCCTGGAAGAGGTTGAGGAACTTGGTTCAATCAACAATCTTTGGAAGGGCAGAAATTCACCCAGACCAACACTCTTTGCTGAGCAAAAGATTTCTACCACTTCTGCAGTAACAGAAGGCTTCAGCCCTGCCTGCTTAAATAATATTATTGACCCAAGGGAGAGACCAAAACACTCATCTGCAGCACTTCCTTAGCAATAGATTTAAAGAAACTCATCCCTGTGAAGTGGTTCCTAACTTTTGCCTCATTATTCGTTCTTTGTGAGCTCTGCACAACAACTGCCAATTTAGTTTATGTAAAATATTAATCTCCTAAACTGCAGTGACAACAACTTTTCCTTTTAACCTCACATTCAAACCTATGTGGATACTCCCACACAAATGTGTGCTTACAACACAGCAACAAATACAAATCCACTCACAACTACACTGCTCCACCTTACAGGGCTCTTTCCCTGAAGAAATCCCCCCAGGACATCAACTTAGCGTGACACATAGACTCCTTAAAACCTCCATCCACCCTCCTCCAAACCATGCAAAAGACCTCCAAGGTGATCAAGCCCAACCTTTGACCAGTCACCACCTCGTCAACAGCATCAAATGCCAAGCACGGTCATTTCTTGAACACCTCCCTGGGCAGCCACCTCCAATGCCTGATCACCATTTTTAGTGAATAAATACTTCCTGATGCCCAGCCTAACCCTCTCCTGGCATATCTTAGGACTGTCCTGTCACTTGTCCCTGTCACACATCTCTTGTCCTGTCACTGGCTGCCTGACAGAAGAGGCTGACTCCACCCTCCTCTCAGGGAGCACAGAGAGTGATAAGGTGTCCCCCCTGAGCTTCCCTTTCCCCAGCCTGAACACCCCCAGCTCCTTCAGCTACTACTCACATGGTTTTACCCTCTACCCCCTTCAGCTTTATTGGCCTTCTCTGCACACACTCGAGCACCTCAACGTCTGTGTTGAAATAAATGACCCAGAATTGGACAGTACTCAAGGCATGGCCTCACCAGTACTGATTATAGACACAATGTAAGATTTCACAGAAATCTTCATTTTAACCTCAAAGAATCATACTTTTGCATAGCTGTGCTTACTAAAATAAATAAATAAACACACAACTGTTACTATTCTTTGCAATTGTATGACACAAATAAATCTGGAATTAAAAACAAATTTGAGGAAAGTATTCCATATGACTGTTGTGTTAAGTCAGCTTTTCCGTTGTGTATCAAGGTGAACTATTTGATGCTTACAAGCTTCAAAATGCCTAAAATGGTGCACAGTTTTACACAGACACTAGTACATTACATTGTGTTTGTCAATGGCATTTAGAGCAGGTGGCTTTTTGAAATAAAGCATGTATTCAGTAGAGTATCATTAAGGGCAATTGAATTGCCCTTCATCTGTTTCTGGGGCTCTGTGGACTAAAAAGCAGCATCTGGAAGCTTTATGGGTATTATCTGGCTTTCTGTTTTATTCTGTTTAGGCAGACTTGTCTGTTTTCTCACACATTAGACTCAAAGGCAAAAGGATTTCCAGCAATGACCTCCTTCTGATGAAACTCATCTTTATCCTCTGCTTGTTTCTTAGCAAGTGATGAAAAAATCCTTTATGGGCATGAGATTACCTAAATCAACAGTGACTTGCCCATGCACAGCAGTGCTCAGTTGCCTGTTCATCAAATATCTGTTCACTGGCTGCACTGACTGTCAGAGGGAACACTCACCTGTCCAAGTACTTAGCGCAGCACTGTGGTAAACAGGGACACTAAATATTCCAAATATTCATGTTTGCAGGCTTATTGGTATCAGGGGCAAAGTTTCTCTCTTTGTGATGGCAGCAGTGCTACACTTGAAGACAGCTGGCAGTTCCTAATAACTGGACAGCTTGTTGTCCCTATCACAGTAAGTGCCACCTTATCATCCTTCCAAAAAAGGGGCTGCTACTTGCTTCCCAGGAAACTTCCCTGAGCTTGCAGGCTGGGCTCAGTCCCAGGTATGTGTCTGCTGAGCTGTCACCAGCCTCCCTGTCCAGACAGCTTGCATAGTGATTTCTACATAAATATGAATTACACACCTTGAACAGTCAGTTCTCTTTGGCAGCCCCACGATCCCTTCTCTGTGCCTGCTGGCTCCTTTGACCTCTGCTCTCTGGACACCACTTTATATCCCACTTATTGGATATTTAACTTCTCATTTTCCTTGCACACTGCTCCAGACAGCCAGTGCAGCTCCTGCTGGCTCCATCCTGCCAGCTAATCCCTGCTGGGCCGAGCTAAAGATACCTGACATACGGGTAGCTGGCAAAAGAGACACGGGCAGATTTTGGTGAATGTCTGGAGGGACTAGCCTAAGCATAATGATTTTGGCTGGATTAAGAGAAGTGCTCATCTACTATACCACTTGAAAAAGAGCTTGTTCAACTGGGTGTTTTCAAGGCCAGCTTAGCGTGCCCAGAGCACTGCAAAGTGCCCTCACTGCCAGGAGAAGACACCAGCTTGAGTTCTACCAGTGCCCAGCTTTATACCCTTCTCTAGAGTGGCAGCACCTGCCAGCTACCAAAGATCAAAACCTCCCCTACCACAGACTTCAAGGAAAAAATGTCAGGCACATCTCCTATAGAGGTACGAAATGCTCTTCATGTTGGTCCATGGAACAAGCAACAAGTTCTATGGAATATCTTTGAAATATTTGCAGACAGCATTTCCCCCTCCTGTGATCCCAGGAAATGAATGCAGATGTTGAAGGAGGCAAGAAAAAGCTTCATCCCAAAATTGCATCCTGGGAGACTTGCTGCTAAAAAAAAGAAGGGATATGAACTGAACAATGTAAATAGATAGGAAATGTGGACACTAGCAGAAAGCATAACTTTTGGAGAAGTGCTGGAGGAAGGGAGAGAAAAAGTGCCTTGTTTCCATTTTTTATCCCTAAAGGGTGACATTCTGGGGAAATAAAAGATGTGTTTGACAGGACTGTCCTTGTCTGGGGCCTCAGTCAGGGCATCAGCCTGATCTCTAGCTATTAATCAAACAAGCTTTACTTCATTAGCTTCTTAGCCTTCTCCTGGATCCTTTCCCACCCTTGACAGGGGATGCTGTGTCACACAGCAGGAATTTTGCTCAGGTGGGGCTCCTGACATCTGCAACTGACTTCATTCACACTAATGCATCACACCCTCAGCAAGCCCAGCAGTCTCCTTTTGGAGAGAGAAATTAATGGGAGGCAAATGAGGGAACAAAAGGAGGAAAGAGTGAAGGAGACACTCCAGGGAGCAGATTTCAGGATAAGCAACCTTAAAGAGTTAAAGGCTAACTTTCCATATGAACATTGAATACAGAGCAGTGCCACAGAAACAAACCAGTTTGTTTAGATGTCTGCTCCAGGAGTACACATATAAAAGACAACTTGGGAAAGGAAAAGAGGATGCTTAATAGTTTTCCTGGTATGGGAAAGGAGGATAAATTTCAGCCTTGCAATTACCATTTTTATAGCAGCACAAGTCAGTTAATTTTCTTACATTATTGTCCCATAGTTTAGAAAGCATTTATTTTCTCTAAACAGTCAGCAAGTCCAAGTACATTATTCATAGTTTTTTCTCTGTTTTCATAAAGTCTTGTTAATAGAACACATTGAAGAAGGCCATTGTCATTACCAGAATGTTCTCTTACAATGCCAAAGAGAGCAAGCAATCTACGCAAGTGAATAAAACAGCACTCTCTGTTCTCTGAATGACAAGGGCAAAACACTATATTCTGATTATTTTAAGCCAGACCAAAAGGAAAAAAAAAAAAATCAAACCTTTTTAACATAGTCCATAAAATTAATCAGGCAAAAACCCTTTCAATTAGGCTTAGCAGTCCTGTCACCCTCAGAATTTCAAATAATAAACCCAAGAATCACTTAAAAATTCCACAGTGTCAGCATAACACACCTCATATAACTCCACAACATATGAAAAAGGCCCAGGTATTAGCAGCTGACCATAATAAAAATGGCTTTAAGTGTGACAAGGATGTGGCAGTACCTGGTATCCTGGGCAGCTATCAATAATGAGCATTGTCTTGCCAGTTCTGCAAATTTGCATTATTTTATTTATATAGTGTTTCAATAATACCTAAAACATCTATAAGAAATATACTGTGGGTCCATTTTCAGAAGCTCTCTTTGAGATGGACAGGGGAGGTTTCACACAAGCCAAATAGGAAATCTACCACATCAGAGTAATCACGTTACACCACCACTGCCAGGATCAAAAACATAAGTCACGTGCAAACTGGAAATAGTCTGATTCAGAAGGGCCAGAACTCAGCACTGCCCCTGACTCCTGGTAGTCCTTTATCCTATGGCCAGAGACTATCACCAACAGCTGCGTGACAGACAAAAGAAATTCTGACAATAAGGATCTTTGAGCATTCAAAACTAATATATTTTGCCAGCCCATCAGAAGTTTGTTCATCAACTTGCTAGAAGATCTCAATTCAAGATGAGAAATTAAAATAGAAACTTTGGAAACACAGAGGTTTTGAGACTTGAGTCAGACATACAGTTTTGGAATTTCTGGAATCCCCAATACATGAGATTTGTTTAAAGGAAATCAGAGATTTAAAGGCAAGAGAAAAATAAGGACAGAAAATAGTGATTGAAATGTAGAGGAACAACACAAATTTTCAAGGAATTTTCAAGCTGCAAAACTGCTCAAATCAAGTAAGTTTTGATGGAGAAATCGAGATATATCCACCCCAGGCTACGTTACCAAGTAAATAATCTGAGCAACACAGACATACACAAAGAAGTAAAAAGTTTCTAGGAGAATCACCAAAAACATAAGCAGAGTGACTGTACAGGCAGAACCAAGGTATTCACAAGGTACAAAGGCAAACCTAAGCACTGTCCTGTTTTTTGTAGAGAGTTACTAAATTCACGTATAAAAAAATCTGTAAAGCTGTAGACAAACCTCAACCACAATGGAAAATAACAGGCAAATATTTTCAATAGCTTTGAGTCTGCAGAAGCTTTATTTGCAAAAACTTTATGAAAACTTACAGAAATTTTGTCAAGTGTTTTTCCATAGGATTTCTTTTCCCTGATCTTCTTATATAAACTTACGGTTTTCATGCTGCAAACATCACAGATGGTGTAGCAAGAACATTACCACTTGAAATGCTATACTGCTTGAACGTTGAAGTCAAAGGATTGTTTCTAACTATTAACACCTGAAAGCCCTGCCACACTTGAAGAAATGCCCAAATTCATAGAAGTTCTCAGTTTGGTTAATGGAAAAGCACACCCTTTTGCCCCTAATCCATTTTGGTGAGTGAACACATAGACATTTCATTCCAATAGAGCATCAGAGCACAACACTAAATTTTGGACACTCTTAGCATGATTACTTTGCAATTATGGCATATGTATTATGGCAAGTCCCAAGTCAATTATGAACTCTGTATATTACAAAGACACTGTGAAACACTGATTGATTTGGACAGTTTGTAGTTAATTAAGTTCATTTCCAATTCCATCTCTTCACACAATTTCAAAGCATTCTGCATTGAAAGCCCATTTTCAATTAGTAAGGAGGATGAAACAAAAAAGTATTAATTATAAAAGTGGCAATCTCCATTTAAATCTTCACACTACAGCAATTATTTATGTTAAGTGTTGAGAAATTGGAGAGTTGTACTTGTCTAATACAATTTTTTCCTTGATGTATATCTCATATATATTAAATCTGTACAAAGTAGTGGCATAGCATTTTTTAAAGTAAGGACTAAATTATTGCTCACAAGCTTCTTCAAAGCTCCAAAAGGTAGAAAAATGTCTATGCTTGGCTAGAGTCAAATTAAGTCTCTTGGCCTGATTCTTCTCACTGTTACTGTACTACTACCTCCATGTAATTCCATTACTTGGACTGAAGCAAACATCCCCATTGAAATAGTGGAGGAATGCTGATATTAGTAGAAATTTATGCTGCCAAAGGAGTACCCAAAAGAAGATATTCAGTTTTATTCTAGTATTTGATGCTGTTAAAAAAGAACAGGTCCAGGCTGCTTTCATAAAGAGGTACAAACTCTTGGGAATATGATGAAAACAAGAAAAAAAAAATCCCTTAAACCTGTTTTGTAGAAGAATAACATTGTCAATTTTCTTTAGCACATTAATACCTTTCTTCATGTGAACCAAATACCTCCAATACCCATTAAAAAGAGAGAGAAGAAAGACCCAATATTTTGTTGTGGTGCCATTCAAAGATGGCACATCTTAATTTGCTGGTTGTATTCTCTTCGCCTCAATCAAAGGCTGCCAGCCACAAACATGACACCAAAATGAATGATATGAGATTAACAGATGCACAGTGCTTTAAACCAACTTTTCTAGCTCCATTTGCTGGATTTTGAACTGTCATCTACCAGCCAGTTGCCACTGGCATGGAGGCCCTGCTCCAAAGCCAAGATGACTTCTTTAACCACTGGCACAGCCCCATGGCCTGGCTCCTGGCTGGCTCCTTCCCCCTGTTCTCCTCTTTGCCAGTTTGGTAGCAGGTTCTGTAGCCACACTGCAACAGTGGAGCAGGGGGAAAATGACAAGTGCTAGAAAACAGAAAATTCTTCAGGCTAGGTAGAAGGACATGAAAGAGAAAAATAACAACCAGAAGGTGTTAAAATAGAAAGTAGGGCTTCATGAAATGGGGAACTTCAGTTAAAGGAAACAAAGATAAAGTCAAATAAATGCAGAGAGTCTTGCAGCTTCAAAAAAGTGAATGCAGATTAAAAGGAAGGACAGCACACATTTTTCATGTTTGTGAGCTGTCTGCAACATTCTGTGACTTTCTCAGCTCTCAGCAAGCACTCTAAGAGGAAAGTGCCTGTTCCTTACACTACAGATATTTTTAAGTGCTGCTTTAAACATAGCAGTAGATAATTTATCTTAGACAAACCTGAGGCTCTGTGGTGGGGGTTCAGACAGGGCTGGAGCTTGCAGTCAGAGAAGAGCTGTGCCCAATGGCACCATGATAAAGGGCATGAGAGGGGTTTTGTGAGACATATTGCAAGGTTTTCTTGCTTCCTACTCTTCTGCTTATTTCCTTCATTTGATGTTGCATCCAGTTGAGAAAAACACGAACTGGTATGAAATTAAATCATTGGAAGATGATTTCTATCAGCAGCTTATTAGAACTTATTTCAAAATCTGCACTTTACTCAAAGAGAATTACATTTAGTGTCATCTGAGTAGAAAATCTCATCAATGGCAAAACATTTTTTCTAAATCTAACTGTACCATCAATAAAACTACATATATTATATTGGCTTGGCATTTTATTCTAATGAAGGACAAGCTATGAGACATGTGCATGAATTCCATTTAAACACCCCCACCAGAGCTGCAAACATGCATAAATACATAAATAATTTCTTAGATAAATCAAGAAAAAAAAAATCCCTGTAATTTTGATACACTATTCTTGCACCCTGTGGCATCTGAACACACAGCAGGTAACAGTCCATCAGTACAACCAGTGCTTCCAGCTGCATCCTGGGCTGGTCTGCACTGGTTGCCAATTTGTGTATTCCTCCAACACAGAGGGGCAGAGACTCCTCTGTGGGAGATATTTAGCCATCAATTCAGAAAGACAGAGGGATGACCTTCAGGATACAGAGGTGTGGGATATGGGGTTCTATTTGTTCAAGTGGTTAAGGCTTATGCTCACTAGAAGGCCTTATGGGAAAGGCACATAGAGAAGATATTTATCCCTAAAAAGATTCAGATGCAACTGAAACATCAATAATTAAAAGGTACTGGTGAAGGAAGCCTTGGAATAAAGCTCACACTTGCCTAGCTTTGAGGGGTTTCTCTGTGTGTGTGCATGTGCTGCCTGCAGGGAGGAGGAATTATTTTTGATTTTTATTTTTTTAATCTGCTTCACATTACTGACAGTCAGACAGCCAATGGGTAGAGGAAATACTTCTAGACTGGTTCTCCTTAAGGAAAATTAGAAAAAAGAACAGCTGGCATGAAAATCTCTGAAAGAATATTTTTTTCATGGAATTACTTTCCTTAGCACTTGACATTCATTTGGAAACTGAATTCAAAATAGAATGTGGCAAAAAAAAATGTAAAAGAAAATCCTTTGGCCATTTAATCAGTGTTACAGGATATATACAGGAATGCCTGTGCATTTCTTTGGGAAAACCAAGCAGCTGAGGTGGGGGGGTTCTTTCTTTGTTGTTTTGGGGCTTTTTTTCTTTTTTTTCTTTTCTTTTTAAATGCAGAGTCCTGGGTGGGTTGAATCTGCTGTCACAGCATGTAATACTGCTGCAATTAGAATCACAGCCACTTGAACAACACCACCCTTGAGAGGAAAATAAGAAATCACTGACTTTAGGGTCTCAGCCACCTTGCTCCTTGATTTGAATTAGCTCAAATCTGATGTGGAAAATGAAGACATAAAAAAAAAAAAATAGAAAGAAAACAAGAAAAAAAGAACATAGAAAATACAATAAACGGTTTTAAGAAGAGTCTGTTATGTTACCATTAAAAAAGCTAAGGAGAGAGTGCTGAATACTGATAAACCTACCCTCAAAGGCCCAGGTAGTCAGAACACTGAAATTATCTGAAGACACTATTAACTGCCCATCAGCTTATAATTTTGCATATTTATTATTTGCATACAGAATTTCAGATCTTATTTCAATAGTGAAATCTCAAATGTACACCTATCAAACACCTTTGAGAAAGAAAGTAAAAGGAAAACACCCCACTGACATTCCAAATGCTGCAGCTGGAGCTCAGGCCCAGGTTCCTGAGCCTGCTGGGAGGGTTTCAGATCTGCTGCCCTGCAGGGATCCTGTCTCTGACCATGACCAGGAATAGAAGGTGCAGATGAACAAAGGGGATTGGGCTGAAGGTCCAATTGAAACGAACTTGACCAGGGACTACACTGTCAGTGGATCAGTAAAATACTGACTGAGTTAAGGCAGTCAGAAGTACAAAGCCCAATACCAGTCATGATACAGACTGAAATATGTTAGCCAAGGGAATCCTGGAAGCTGGCCAAGAGAAGAAAAAAATGTCATGGTTACCAACAATACTGATTTTCCTGACACTTGAAAAATTAAGAGTTTTCTTCAGAGCAAAGTAACTAAGAAGCTAATGATAGTAAGAAACAAAAATAATCAGCTTTCAGTGCTTTTTAACATATAGATATTGAATCTTTAACCAACAAGGACAACAGACAGACCTCCAAGGATATTAAACCCTAGTTCTTTAGAATTTAAATTAATATTAAAATAAGTACATTGAATTACAAAGCTTGACATTCCTGATTATTTAGATTAGCCACACTGGGGAAAAGGATCTTTGTGCAAACAGGAGCAAATTCCTAAAGCTCTATATAAATGTACTGCTATTAATGTCAATATACTTCTTATTCACATAGAGAAATTTCATTCAGGACACCCAAAGCTTTAAAGTGAATTAGGTTATTCTCCTTTATTAGAGGATGGTACATGTATTTCCTAAGTGTCTAAGTTCCCCATGGTGTGCCAGACCTGGGCATATTATCAAGTGATAACATGTTACCATATTAAAGAGTTAAGGCCATTCCACATCTTACTATAACAGAGGTGAAAGTTTGTTTCTCTGCATAGCATTGGTCATTCAGCTCTTCTAGCAAATTCAGCAATCCTACTTCTTCTTGTCCTCTATTTCTTCTATGTGAAGATTTTTCTCAATATCTCCAAAAGAGCTGTATAGCTTTATAGTTATAAAGAAAAAAGAAAATCCCACTTGACTAAGGTCTGCAAAACTAAAGAAGCACAAAGCAGCTGTGCAAGTCCAGAGAACTGGACCCACTGGTGCCACTTAAACCAACAGCTGAGCCCCCATTAATGCCAGCAGAACTACACCTAGCCCTCCTGTTTCTTGACAGCCTCTTCAAAATAACAGCAGCAACAAGCATGAGATTGGGTTGACAATCATTTACATGCAAGTGTGACCTTTTTTACTCAGTGGTGACATTTGTATCCTATTAGCAAAATACTGTATTGTATTTAAGCAATAATTGCATTTTCTATGGAGACAAACGACATGTAAATCAATAAATGACGAGGCTGCAGGCCAAGTACAGTATTGATTTCCAGTCATGTTCATCTCTGAGCTTAATGCTCAGAAAACACAGTATATGCTATGATTTTTTACAAGTTACATCTTTTGGGCTAGATAGTTTTCTGAGAATTAAGAAATAAGAAAGGTGCTCTCCACTTGAGAGAAAAGAGATTAAAGGGGAGTGAGAATTTAACAGCTGTAATCAAAGTTAACACAGGATCTTAAAGCCAAATACTGAACAGATCAATACTGGTTTGTACAACACACTTATCTCCTTGGCTGCTATGGCTGATGAAATTACACATGAATATCATATGTGTTAAACCAGTTAATGGTTAACTGTACCATCACTGAAAAAAGCAGGTTTACAGAAGTTTCAATGAGAACCATTCTTATTCTCATTGCTTTTGCCCTTCATCAGAAAATCAAATTATTCAAACACCACCGCAATAAGACCATAGAAAGTGGCAGATATCAAGAAGGGCATTCCTGAAACATGAATAGTGTTTCCAAATTTGCTGTCATTTCCAAATGACAACACAGATTAGAAATTTTAATATATAACAAAGAAGAGAAGGGAATAATCTCATTTTCCTTTTATAAATAGACCTAGAACTAGACAGTCTGTTATTAAGGATACCATAGTCCAACCCTTAAATAAAAACTGTGGTTTTAAACAATTATTTTTTAGAAAGCAAAATCTTGGCCAGTTCCTGATTGTTCTTTTCTGTAACCTCAGATTAAAAAAACAAGAAAAATGAAATTAATTTCCAAATGGAACAATAGAAGTGATCATTACCTGACCTCTGTGACGTGCACAAGTGGTCTGCTTGTGAAAAAGAAAAACTTCAACACACAGGCAGCCTCAACCATGTAGGAAGATTTAAGCAACCTTTGCTAGCAAAGGTACCAAGTCACCACTGTGAATATGAGACAAGATGTCTGTCACAGGAAATAAAAAATTCATTTCACTCTACCTGGTACATTATTGCAGTAGCAGCACTGACTCTTCTAAATCTCTTCCTAAATCATTAGTAAGGTCATTGACTGAAAATATTTTAGGAGATCTAGTCAGACTCATTTGGGATTTTGTTTTCCATAAATGTCTCTGTGACAGCCATAATTTAAGAACTTTGTTTTTTTAACTTCTTGAAGTTAAAAACTTAACTTTCTTTTCACTGAAACCTTAACACAGTGGGTGAGGGACAAGTGAGGAATAACCCCACAATATTATTTTATGCTGATCAGATCTTTCTATACAATACAAAAGGAGCAGACACAGATGTTCACTCCCTCCACAAAGGCCAATTTTCCTTCCACTAGATGTTATTTTGAATATGGATTATACAATCTAAATGCAGTTGTACAGTATGTAAGACTCCACAATATCCTGCAATTGAACCAAGTTAAGACACTTTTCATCTGACTGCACTAAATTATTGATCCACTGGTCCCTTTTTCAGATTTTAAATCACCCGAACAGAAGGAAAAATAAATGCATTAAGACTTTCCAGTCTCAGTGAGAAAATACGTGTAGGTAGTTTGAGTCCCTACAGTAAAAATAATCACATGGTGTATCTTGCAGTAATCCATCTGATTTTGAATTAACCACTCAAAAAGCAGTTTATTTCAAAAAAATATATTTTTAGTTTGCTTGAGAGTTGACTATATAAGCCCCATCCATCAATTCCTGCAGTTTGAGTATTACAGTATGAATAATATATGCCTTTGTCATGTGAATAAGATAACAGCCTTCACTCCCCAGTGCTCTACATTTCTTGTTCCAAATGTGACATAAAATACAATTTTCCTCAAGTAGCTGAAAAGGAATTTAAAATAAATGAATTAGGAATACTTGAATGGAGATAGACACTAATTTTGGAAAAAAAAAATAAAGAATTCAAAGCAAAAATATCAAGAATTATTTATTAAATTCAATGACACACTGAGAAGAGCCTAAAGATATAGCTGAAGAGTGATGTTTTCTTAAAAAACATGCCTGAATACCTGCACATCTTTCTAAGTTACCACTTCAAAAGCTTCTTAAGCCCTCTTGAGCCTTTTTCAATGGCTGACAAGAAATATAGCCCTTGACCACCTACAGCTGTGAATTCAGAGGGATTCAATTCTGGTCACTTTGTCTTATTTTCAATTTTTTTCACTCTGTTTTATTTATTATGGAGGCTCAGGTAATCTCCAAAGCATCAGGATAGTGCATCTGTTTAAAACAGGTTCCAGGACTGGGCAGAACACAGATATCACCCAACTCCAGCTCCTGAGCTCCTGGCCAGCAGAGCCACGATTTCTGTTTCTGAAACAACTCAAACACCACATTTGAATATTTGGTGCATTGTCCATAATGCAGCACCATGGACCTGCCTGGATTCTCACTACACTCCACAGAGCTCCAGCAGCATAAATAACCATGAAAAATTACCAGCTGACAAGAACCACTAATAAGGGATTATTTGGCATGCAACATGACTGAAATATTCTCTGTGTATATATTGGGCCTGTGGCCTCCCTCACCCCATTTTCTTTATGTTCTTAAAAAAAATAAATAGAACAAAGCCTTGGCTTTCCCATATTTTACTACCCCAGACATATTACTTTCATTTCAGGCCAAAAAGGAATTGGAAATTTATTGTCATTGAAGAGTCAGGAAGAAGCCCAGTACTTATTTGTTTTGGACCAGGAACTGATTATTTTTCTGTCTTGGTTTTTTCAGGTTTTTAACATGTGGGCACACACAGTAATTTGGACTGTCACAACAACTGTTTAAGACATCTCTGTGCTTGATGTACAGTGAAAGAGTCATAAAAAAAGACAAGAGATGAAGAGCCAAATGATTACAGGCAAAATTACAAGGGGTCATGTTGGGAGGGAGATGGAAAGGATGAAAACAAGATTCCACATAGTAACAAATCCAAGAAGCACTGAAAACCTTAGAATAGTCAAAGTTCTCAAAACAAAGCATTTGGATTTTTGTTTCAAAATGTGTTTGTTTATACACATTTTAAAACAAAAATCGAAGTGCCTTCTTTTGAGACTTAAAAGAGTTAAATGGGGATTTTCAGAGGGAAATGTATTTTCTACTAACCAATTTTCAAAATTATTTCACTTTTCCTGTGTCTGAGAAAGACACAATTTAGTATAACTCAGCAAAACTTTCTTGCTGCCTTCTCCTCTGGTAAAATCTGCAATCTAACAACATAATTTATTGACATAGATGTAATCAGATCTCTACAGACCTGCAATAGCAAAGCACTTTCCAAAAGCCTTGGGCTGGTGGTCACAATGAGAAAACAGCCCAAGAGCTTAACAGCAATGGACTTGGGCTTTTATTCTGTTACAGGACAAGAAACATCCTTATGTCACACAGAGAATTCCCTCTCCAAGCCTTGGCTTGACCTTTAAAAATTACAAAGAACCTGAAGAAATGCCATGGATGAATAATGTTAATGATGCTCACCAGAGCAGTGACATCATCCTGAACCTACCAAAGCCATCCCCTGCACTCTCCTGTTATCCTCGTTACAAATGGAAAGTCACAAGCATTAAAGAAGATGATAACATTTGTTTTAAAGGAAATGTTAATTGAAATTGGCATACTGCTGCTCACAGCTAGGAACAGGACCCCAAGGGATCAGCAGGAAAAAAAAAAAAAAAAAAAAAGGGGAGTTTTGCCACATGAGCTCTGACTCCCAGCCAACTGTAGGGAGGGCTCCATGTCTGATAATCCATTTTTAACTACAGCAAGATTAACTCTGACCTGAATAAAAAGCCATTTCTAAAGTGCAGAAAGCCTATTATCTGCTCTTTTAAGCATGTGAGTGGGAGGTGAAGAAAATAATCACACAAGATCTACATTTTCTTAATTATTTTTAGGAGATACTGGGACCTGAATATCTCAAAATAAGAAGAAATAAAAATATTCATTTTAATGCATGCCATGTAATGCTTATCACTTAATCACTGCAAAGTGCTGTCAGGTTTAATTACAGTCTTCAGTGGCCCAGCAAGATGAATAAGTCATGAATCTTAACACCCAAATCCAAATCATGAAAGTTAGCTTTCTCCTCCCGTCCTGGTGCATACTGGATCCCTCAGAAGAAAACAACATATATTAACAACCATTTCTAAACAGGACAACAAACTAACCCAAATTAATTCTTTGATAAAACCTGGCTTTATAACAGGGACCAAAGTTAACTTAATGGGCAAGAAACAGCCTAAGTCAGCCTCACTCTGCATTAGTAATTGCTGAGTAAAGTAGGAGCTATCCAGGGCCAGGGGGACCCTGTAAATGCTGAATAGCAGGTGGGAAGAAAAGATTCAGGTATCAGTGACTGAGCAGAGAGAGTGCAACCTCAGAAAGCTCATTGCAGCAGCCTGCCAAGCTCAGCACTTGCATGCTCACCATCAGGAGCTGTGGCATTCTTCCCAGGCACAAAACTCCAGGGGAAGACCTCTTCAAAGTTTTTTTCCAATGCTATGCTCCATCTCACAGGCATCCTCCTGGCATGAGCAACCACTAAGCCTTCAGCTACTCATTTCCCCCAGAGCTTGTTTATTCATGAGCACTTCAATGTTTATCTCAGGGCTCAATACAGTCTAAAATGCACCAATACCTGAATGGTTTGAGGAATGGCACTTAAGAACCTGATCAATGAACAATTTTTCACTGACTTCAAAGTAAGTACTTCAGATAAAAAGAATCACTATTCAAGGTATCCAGCAAATATTCTCTGATATTTTGAGGAACATGGCAGTAATAATTCTTCCTTACAGTTTGGCAAATGATTTCTGGCCTGTGGAAAATGACCTGCTGGGCAGGCCTTACAGAAGACAGGTCTCCATGCCCAGTTTTCTGAACAGACTTATTGACATCTCCAGTCATGAGAAAAATCAATACAAGTACAAACTGAGGATTGTGTCGAAGTCACAGCCCCATGGCAGCCACTCTTCGTAGGGTCAGATCCCTTGCCACTAGAGATGGCCTTGGCAGCTGCACAGTTCACTCCTTTGTTCCACAGTGTTACCCCTTCCCTGAGCACTGTAATGTTTTACTGCTTCCAGGGGTCAGTACTGGAGGAATGAATCTGATCCAAAATTCACACTGTTCACCAGGATGCCCCCTCTTATTTTGAACTGGCTACCAGGGTGATTTCCCCGATTTTTGTTTTCTCCTTTGCCCTTCTGCACTGTCTGAACAGAAATGCAAAACTGCTTTCTGTGCCTTCTTGCCCTCTTTTGGCTCTCATTGGGTCTATTCCTCTCTCTAGACTTGATCTTGCTCCAGTGGTTGTGTGTGTGCTTCAAAGCCCCCTTCCCTCACTGCAGTTTAAAAAAACCTCTTTAAAACAACTGGCATCACCTGAGCCATTCTGATTGACTTCCAGCCATTGCCAGTGAATATGAAAATACAGTCATTATATAAATACATACCACCCCTAAAAGTCTACATAAGAATACTTAAACCTAAGACAGTTAAAGTCTTAGTAAAGCATGTATAGTAAATTAAGAGATGTACAGAATTTATTGAAAACATCAAAAATATCTAATTCCTCTGAATATCAATATATGATTTTTTAAAAAATTCTTATATCACATTCAACTTGACTATTTGTTCCAATACCAATTGTTTAGAGAAGAGATAGGACATACTTTGCTGCAGCTCTTTTCTGACCTGAATGGGTTCAATGTTGCATTTCAAATGTGACTACTCATTTTTGTCTCTTTTCAGAGTTTTCAATTCAGCAGCCAAATGATGCTTTTAAAGAAAAGGAAAGACTAAGGCCCATGTTGAAAAAAAGGATGCATTAGAGCTATGGAAATAATTTATTCATACCCTAGTGAGCAAGAGCCACTCTCAGCCAGATGTATGCATGCGACAAAACTCTTTAGGAAATCAGCTTCTATTATAGAACATATTTGCAAAGGTAAAGCTGATAACCTTATCTGAAGTGCATTCAATGGGCTTCTTTCTTCAAGCTTTCATAATCACAGCATTAAATTCTTAGGTTTTTAATGCATTAGACACACTGAGGACGTAGGACACTCAACCAACATTACATAGAAAGAAAAAAATGTAGTCTTCATACAAGAACTCAAGTAGAATTGTATTCTACATACCTGCACTGAGTTCCTTTGTAAGAAATAGGAAAAAGAGGGAGAAACATTTGTAATGGAAAAGAGACTAACCTTTTGCAACATTAGGTCTGTTGACTGACACTTTTAAATACTACTTTTGATTATGTTTTATTTTGATGAATATGAAATGTGGCTTTGTAGAAAAATTAAAGTAGCTGATAGAAAAACCCATCATTTTCCAAGCTGTATCTTGAATACAGGAACCTAAGCTTTGACACAGACACATAAATGGAAATTCATCCCGGAGCATGAATTAAGAGGCTGCTGATACAGAATAATTAGAGCCTTGGGGAGGGGACAGGTTGAGAATTCAAAAATGTGTGTGAATTTACATGGTTTCCAAACAGATGTAAAGGTAAGGGTTCTTCTATCAGTATGGCTTCTAAGGTAATGGAAACTCAGTATTTCTTGCCTCTAATTGCCTGCTATGCATTTTATCACTGCCTTACCACCAACATTCATTTTCCTTTTTTATACAGCTCTGAGGGGAAACAGCAGTTTCTCTGGAGTACAGAAACAATTCATCCACAGAATACAGTGTATGATTCTGAGTACCTTGTTGAAAGACTGAAATTATCACAGCTCTCTCCAGTACAGGGGACCAAACAAACCCAAAAAAACCCAACAACAACAAAAAACAAACCCTTCCAGAGGTCAAAAAAAATGTCATATGTGCATTTCAAAAACTCCATTTTAAAGTTCTGTTCTGAAAAAAAGGTTTAACAGAGCAGTATTTCTGTTCTGTTTCAGGCACTTTCATTATGCCATCAATTATTATAGTGCCATCTTCTAACAGGAATTTCATCATGTATTCAAATTGTGAGCAGTCATTCAGCAGCCACAACAAATTGAGCTCAACAGGCTTTATTTCAAGAACTACAATGGTGTCAAGTGGTCAGTCCTTCATTTTTAATTTCTGGTTATATGAGATGCAAATGCATGATCTCTCATTCTATCAGCCAACCATGGCAAATAGTTACAAGTACATTCTAACATATCCTTAACTATGGGCAAACAACATTATCAAGCTGGGGACAGGGCAGTTTGAACCACAAAGAAAATACTTATTTTATTATGGAAATTTAAATTTTTTTTTTCTCTTCATTTACCACAGTCATGTCATCCTAAACAGAAAAGTAAATACCAGAGTTTGTACTTGATCCAATGTAGAGAATTCTAGTAATTAAAATAATTTCCATTTTCCCCCTTTTTATCTACACCTGCAAGCTTGAAAAGACCAAGTCATCTGTTACATCTGTGTACCTAGGTCTTAAATGTTGCTTAACAGTGAAACACAATGTCCTCCTATAGAAAGCATGCAGTGACACAGCACACAGATACCTGTGTGGTCCCCTCACCACAGTCAGTGGAACTGGGGACCAACACTCTCAGGAGTTCTGTGGATCTGGGAATGCTGGAACCTCACCAGTGACTGGCCCAATGAAATCAGTGAACATGCTGGCACTTCCTTGAGGCTTTGAGGACACAACTGGGTCACTGGCAATTCTCACCAAGCAATGTAAAAAATTAATTAAACATTCAGTCCTTTAGCCAACAGCCTCTGTTCCAAGGGACCTTTTCAGTCATGACGCCAAACTTTTTCTTTTAAGCTCCTTTAAATATCAACTAGTTTATTATTATTTGTTGCTACCAAACAACTTCTGACACCTTGAAGTCCAATCTACTGTTGATACAGAAAAAGTGAAACTGGCACTACTTCCTCCACTTAATTGAAAAAAAACCCCAAACATTATAAATTAAGCTCCTGCTTCAAATGCTAAAAGGAAGCAACGCTGAAATTTTCTGTAAAGGAATTCAAAACATGCAAGCTTAACATCTGCTTTTTTAGCTGGCCACGTCAGTAAAATCTTTAATCATAATATATGTACTAAGAAAATTAAGGTATAAAATAAGAGATTCAATGTGAGAACAAAAAAAAGAAATCATTTAAATGCATGAATAATCATGAATCCTATCTGGAATTTTATTTTTACGTCTGTGTTGCACATCCATATTTTGAGGCAGAAGTGCATCCTGCCCTACAGCAAGCCCTGTCTAAAGTCCTGATGAGCTGTAAACACTTGTTCTATTGCCAGCATGCCAAGCTATTGACCCATAGCACCTTGGGGATGTTGGGATGTGGACAGAATAGCTTGAGGAACATGCTCACTTCAAATGCTAGATCCATTTTGTTGTTTGCATACAGGAAGTTCTTCTGTATGACATGAATTGGAATGATTGTAAAATCTATTGGTGTTTGGAAAAAAAAAAAGTTTGCAAAATCTAATGGAATGCAAGGGGAAAAGATCCCTTGGTTTTGGATTGGGATACTGTAGAAGGCAAGAGTGGCTAATCCTCACCAGCAATCAATGTCACATATCTGCAGTCTTATTTACATTAAATGTCATAGCAGAGTTTACTTAAATTAGAAAGTTACACATGACTGGATAAAATTAAAGAAATCACTTCATGAGTTTTTAATTTCCTCTGTAGTGATTTAATTCTGAAGTAATTTGAAAGAATCCTCTCAGAATGCAATATAAAATTACAACAGAACCTGCTTATCTCTACTAAAGTTGTCTTCCATTGACCAGTCTTCAGACTGTTTTCAGTGTTCTAGTGAGCTCTGAAATGCTTACTGAGCAACATCTAAGTCTTTTCTTTCCTTCCTGAGCACAATACAACTTTTCACAGGAGAGATCTGTTAAGTGTTGGTCTCCTTCACATACTGCATGAAAGATCAACAATGTTTGGGGGTCAGCCACCCCTCATTTGTTCACCCACGATGTATCTTCAACAAATCTCTAAATGAAGAAACAGACTCAGTTTTCTCATTTGCATCACCCCAGCCTGGATAAGGTGCTCCCATCTCACCTCCAAGCCACTGCCAGGACCCTGAAGAAGTGCTGTGCAACACCTCTAATTCATGCAACATCAACACAAGACTCAATCCCAATTTTATGCTGGATAAATTACAAGTGATTGAAAGAATTTCAATGAGTTGCCCAGAGGAAGCAGAATATTTATTTCAACAGTGCTCCAGTTTCCAAATTGTCCTAACTAAGCTGGCTGTCAACACAGCAAGATTACACTGCTTGTTCATCGCTGTTCTAGCAGATGGTGAGGACCTGTAAAAGCTGAAAACACTGCCACTTTGCTGTTCTAACAAATGAAAACTGAAGTCTTGAAAAGTTAATTTGTTCAACAGCAATAACAAATGTGAAGTTTAGGCCCTTGATAACTATATACACATGCAAATATATAATGTTATGAGCACTTATTCCATCTTCTGAGAAACTCAGAACTGTGAAATAATTTTTCTGTGAAAATTTTGGATTTTGTTTTTAGACAAAATCTGGATAACCAGTCATAGTTCATTTATCATTTTAATATAAAGTCACTGTAACTGTAAATGTCTCAAGTTTTGGCCTGGCACTCTAAAGCTCCAGAAGAGGCTTCCAACAAAAACATAAAATGGATTGTGAACAGCTAATTAAGTGTGATAGCCAGCCTTGTGTGAGAGAGAGAGAGCGAGCTATCTTTGGATGCCTTACATCATTATAGCTCTCTCTGGAATAATTTTCTTAGGAATAAGAGAAGATTTCACTCCCTGTCCAAAATCCCCAAAACATCAAAAAATACCAATGCTAAGTGACACATTTCCGACTTCATCTCTTACTCTCTTAAAATCATAACCAGGTTATCTATGGCCATTATTCCAGAAACTGTTGCTCCATGCCTGGTAGCATTGCAATATTCTCACTGACTGACACTACCTAAGGATGACTTCTGAACAATTCTTAGACTACAGCTAGTTTTCTTTCAACTCCTGTATCTATTACAATGTCTAAACATCATAAAACATCATCTGAAATGGTTTGTTGTCAGTATGCATACCCCTGGTGAAACAAACAATTGTTATCCACATTCTACAGATGGAAGCAGAAGGATGATGAGCCAGCTTTGGGTTTTGGGACATTTTTGGTTGGGTTTGCTTTTTTTAAAATGTGGTTGGTTGGTTCCTTGATTGTGGTGTTGGTGGATTTTTTGTTTGTTTGTTTTAAAAGGCATTTGAATGCCTTCTGGCTCCACAAAACAATAGCAAGCACTTCATTAAACATTCCTGTTTTCACAAGCAAGCTTAAAACACTCTGAATCAAGGCAGATGTTCTTTAGCTAAGATACTTTTAGAAATAAACTTTATGCCTCAGAGCACTGAGCAGATTCATACTTTCAGATATGAGCTCTGGGAGCACCAGAAGGTCGCCCAGAAGTCACCAGCAGCACAGGGAAATGAATCATAGATTCAGCAGTCTGCACTCACTGCACTGAGACAGACAGGCAAGCTCATTGTCTAATACCCACCCACTAAATTCTCAGGCCTTCTTTGTCTGCTCTCCTCTCTTACCCAGTCCTGCTCCAAAACTGCTCACTTCATCCTCACATATGCCCTTGTTAAACCTTTTAACAAATTACATATGAACAAATCCTCACTCAACTCCTTATCACATCTTTTCCTCATTGTTTGTCTTTCTGTAGCCCAGAAGTGCCATGGAACTTGCTCAGCATTCCTTTTTGTTTATATAGCATCTAGAACACATCTCACTGAACCACTCTGGGGTTTCTTTGGTTACTACAGATATAGAAGTCTCAGCCAAAGGATTTAGGATGAACAAGTCTATTAAGAAAAAGACACACTTATAAAAATGACATCATATTGTCTAGACCCTTTGAACTCAATGCAATAGACTGGTTGAAGCCATGTTTCTTCATTGGCTTATTTAACAAGGAAGGAAATCAAAATTTTCCTCCCTGGTGCACCTGACAACATTCTATTGAATGTCCAAGTATGAAACTCTACTGAGGTAGGAAACGAGGACAGGAAAGAAGAGACAAGATTGCTTGTGTAGTGAGGGAGGTTTATCAAGGTTCACAAATATCTAATTAGTACATTATAAACTGTTAACCTAGATGGATGCTACTATTTGGGCCTTATTTAAAAACCTGCATGGATTTACCAGCTTTCTAGCTTGTTAAGACCTATCCCTGTTAGATACATCACCCAATGGCACAAGAACTTCTCCAGCTGCTCTTCCTGTTTTGTTCTGCTTTTCCTCTCTCTACTGCAGCTCAAAAACTTCTCTCTTACATTGTCTGGCAGAGATAACCTCAGATATTTAACTTTACAGAATACTGCACAAGGTAAGGGGGTAATACAGAAAAGTTCATCTAGAGATGAACTTTTCAAGTTCATCAAGTTTCATNCTGGCAGAGATAACCTCAGATATTTAACTTTACAGAATACTGCACAAGGTAAGGGGGTAATGTTTCTAGTGATGAACAGAAAAGTTCATCACTAGAAACAGAAAAAAAATTTTAAAATTTCAAAAGTCAAAAAGAGCATGACTGCTATAGTAGCCATACATACATTCATTGACAAAATCATGCATCTATTTTGTGAAAATAGATAACCCCAGATATTGNCCAGCTGCTCTTCCTGTTTTGTTCTGCTTTTCCTCTCTCTACTGCAGCTCAAAAACTTCTCTCTTACATTGTCTGGCAGAGATAACCTCAGATATTTAACTTTACAGAATACTGCACAAGGTAAGGGGGTAATGTTTCTAGTGATGAACAGAAAAGTTCATCACTAGAAACAGAAAAAAAATTTTAAAATTTCAAAAGTCAAAAAGAGCATGACTGCTATAGTAGCCATACATACATTCATTGACAAAATCATGTATCTATTTTGTGAAAATAGAAAATAGACATACAGATCACTGTTTCTACAAAACCAAGATGCCTACCTTGATGACTATCAGCAGTTTGTGTAAGTAAAACTTTTCCACACAGATGACAAGATTTCCTAAAATGAGGGACTGTAGTAGAAAATCAGTGTTCAAAAAGCAAACCCAGCATGCCTGTGGCTGAACCAGAATTGTGTGAAGCCATGATACTCTGTGTGTAGAAGCACCTAATGACAGCTGCACTTGCTGGTGGGTATGGTTTGATTTCACCATCTATTTCACAAACACCCACAAAAGGTTTTATGCATATAAATATTCATAAGGTGCAAATTAGTGGTTTCACAGCTATTTTCCCTCTCTTTTCCTCCCACAGTCTGCTACAATAAAACCTCATTTCACAGAATCACAGTTAAATGTAAGGAAGGTGTCTCCCTTGATCTACACTCAAGTGTACCACCCCTCGAGATTATTTAATATACTGATTATTTAATTGTTTCTGATGCCTCTGAAGCAGGACATAGACGTGTTGATACTGGCTTTCAGCTGGAGAAAACAGTTGGAACTCTCAAAATATTTTTAAAAAAGGTGAAGAGATGATCCCAATGGCCAGTTCAAAACCTTCAGTTAACAAAGGTATCACACACAACAGGTCCTTGAAATCACTTATCTCAATAGTATGAACTTCAGACAGCATCCTGGTAGCAAATCACATTTGTTTCACAAAAAGAGGGGTGCAGCATGGAAATCATCGATACATTTTGTGGGAGGAAAAAAACAGAGATTCTAGAAGAAAAAACCAAAACAAAAAACCCATCTCCCTTTCAAGCAAGTTACTTAAACATCTATGAAGGTAATATAAAATGTACAGGTGTCCAGAGTCCTGACTCCCACAAAGCCTCTGTATTTGAAAACACTGATTCCTAGTCCCACAATTTAGCTTTCTTAAAAGTTTATTTGACCTAAAGAGCAGAGCTCATTAACTTAACACTGAAGTCAGAAAACTGACACAGGACAGACCACATGGGTGAGGAAATTCATCCTGGTTTCAGAACTGAAGAACAATCAGCTACCAGTGCTGCTGACACAGATCATTCTAAGGATGGATGCATATGAAGACCATACACACAGTATCCTCATCCTGAAGTCGTTGCATGCTTTCTTATAAATACTGCTAAGTTTTAGGGGGAAAAAAATTTTGTTTTTAAAATGAAAAAGGAAGGTTTCAGACCCAGACTCCTAAATTAATAATATCTAAGTATTTAATCTGAACACTGAAAATACTAATTCATATCATTTGCTGATACACAGTAAACACATGCACAGTAGCCGATTTGCTTACAGCACTGCTGTATTTCTTACAATAAAAAGATAAAAAGAATTCTTAAGGAAAATTCTACCTTGCAGGCCCACCTCAGCCATCAGGCAACACCTTGGAAGGTCAGAACTACATGGGGTGGAGGACAGCAAAAGAAAGAAACCTTCTACTGACTGAAAGAAACCTTCCGCTGACTGTCTGAACCTCGAGATATTCTAGAGGACTCTGGTATTTTGGTTTACATGCACTAGAGGAAATGCAGCAGAATATTTGCTTATTTTCCATTGTTTTCCTTTCTTCTCTTCCTCAACATTTGTTTTCTCCACCATCTGATGTCCTTACGTATATAAGAAATGTTAAATATTTACAGCAGCTCAGGCAGACACAGCAAATCCCTTTAACAGCTCTCCTGGGAAACCCATCTCTCTGATTCAGTTCTCAAGGAACCACAAGTATTTCTTCCTATAAATAAAGATGACACTACAGTTCCACATCGAAACTATTTTCCCCTATTTTCAAACCCAATGCCTGCATATACAAATCCAATTTGCTGTCCTGTTTTATTCCAATAAATGGAGCTTTACCAATGGTTCTAAGCAGAAATGTCATCAATGTTTGAGTGATTGTTGGATATTATTTATTTGATATGAAATGAGCACTGAATGAATTGGCAAATTAATCTGCAAATGACATTACTACCTTGAATAGATTTAAGCTACTTCATGTTAAACTATGGCTTATTGCTATACAACTTTGAGCACTGGCTAAATGTACAAAGCCTACAATATACAAAGCATCAAAAATTATCTTGATAAAAATAAGATTAGCAAATAATAAGAATGAGGTGGTTGCTGGAGAATTGTTGACATTTTATATTAAAGCCAGAAATTGTTATGGAATTGAGTTGAAGCATGCTATAACAGGAAGAACAAGGTGATCATCAATAAATTTCATTTATTGGAGCACTCTGTTATTGACATTCTATAAAATCAGAAATCACGAGACTGCTGCTTTCTACAAGTTTGACTCAAGTAAGATCATTTAATAACATGCTAAGAAAAGATAACTAGCTGGAAGTTACAGTGAGTGAAGCATTTTCTCATTGAAGTTTTAAAATATTCTATGCTAATTCTTCCCCTCCTCTCACAGAGATTTAGCAATGTGCTTTGGGAACATGCATAACCAAGTTCTTTCAGCCCCACTTGTTAGAGCAGTGCACAAGGCAATTGGGCACAGAAGGGTGGATGCCTGAATGGTGCAAAGGTGTGGGACTGAAGAGGTGAAAAGAGGCTTGGAAGGAACCATCCAGCACCCAGCTCTCTCTGCTACTCTGTCTTCCAAACATCCTGAGTGCAGGAGCTGCCCATCACAGTTCAGAATTAAACTGCATCCCTCTGTGAGATGCAAAGCAAAGCAATGGTCCAGCTTCCATAGTCAAATTTCTCTATTGCTTCCTAGCCACTCAGACACAAAGCACAGCTCACTGCATTTTTCACCTGTTAGCTAAAGCATCAGTCAGAGTTCCTAACTGCTCAATTACTAAATCCATCTTATGCCTGTTTCTAACAGGAGGATATCCAAGAAAACATTGCTATCTGCAAAAAAGAATTCACTACTCAAACATATATTCTGAATAGCTTCCCAGCCCCTAATTTCCTTACTTGCAGAATTCTGTAGTTGAGACATTTCCAGTACCCAAATGTTACATTTCATCTTTCTTAATCAATTCCATATAGAACTTGTAATAAGTAACTCTGGATGGCAGATTTCTGAGGAAAACACATGATTTCTGATTTAGCTTTAAGAAGATTAGCTTTTTCCTCTTAACATTCAAACTCCTGTCAAACACTCTTGCAAGTCAACACACGCTGACTGGGCCTGCTGGAGTCTTATGTGAAAAAGGCTGATAACTAGCATGCCAAAAATTCCTTTGTTTGGGAGCATTATTCACACAGTTCTGAGCTAACTGCCTCGTGTCACCCATCAGCCTCACCACCAGCTGCTTTCCCATGGAGGATTCCCAGCCACAAATAGGGGTGTTTCATTTCAATCACACAGTTGCTCCACTGGACAAAAGTAAATCAGTACCAGTAAAACTGACTCAGCAGCATGTACAGCATCATTACATATTTTATTTTTACATACATACCCTGATAGGCCACTGAATTTGCACCTCCCCTCACCCAGAAATATTTGAGTAAATGTTTCCTTCAATAAGCATTGTATTTGGAGCTTATTATTTCTCCATTTTGCATGATAAATAGGTTCATAGATGACAAGTAACTCATTCCTCTTGTACAGAACACACAATCATATTTATTCCCATAAGCTTCCCTTAGATGACTATATGACTACAACATAAACTTCTGCATATTCTTTAACACACACATACAGGACAACAGTATGAATGAAAACTTTTTATATTATTCACTGATGATCACAAACTGAAATGTAGCCCTATTTAAATAATTTATCAAAGGAGAGGATAACTTATAAAAATTAATATTGACCTAAAAAGGCTAATTCACCACATTGCACACAGGGAAAATACGTCTTCAGCTTAATGTATATTAGAAAATAGTTTTTTTTTTTTTTTTTTTTTTTTTTTTTTTTTTTTTGATGCTAGGTTTATTTTACAGTTTTGCATTCTACCTTATGACACAGGGAAGCAAACAAAGGGTGCAGGCAGAACTGTAGAGACTGAGCTGCTCATCCACTACCCTACCAGGGCAGCAAAGACAACAGAGCCCTTCTCCACCAGCACAGCCACAGATTCTCCCTTCTGGTTTTGCATCATGGACCGTGCTATGCTTTGGGACATCAAATTTGGCTTCACATATCTTCAGAAAGCTCCTGTGTAATTCTAGCTGTTTGATACCAACTTGGCCCTTCTTTTAGGACAAACTAATCACAAAAAGAGTTTTCAGGTCTAAATTGTGAAGTAGCCTGCAGGAAGTTAGCTGTAAGAGACAGGAGGCTTTTGTGGCACAGCTGAAAGCTTATGAAAAATAAATTATAGGAGAATAATTTTTTTAATAGACATGCTTAATGTTTTTATTGGTGAGAATGCTGAAGTGGCTGCCAATTCAACTTTGCATCTAAATTGTCAAACATAATTGCTTGTATATGTGACATAATAAAAATCACCATTGTAAAAGTCTTAAGAATGCTAAGTAATGTAACACTGGCTTTTACAGCATTAAAAAGGAATAATAGACTTGTGTCCAGTTATTGTATTTAGAGAAATGCAGAAAACCCATTAGATTTCAAAGACAGACAAATTGTTAAATGGCTTTTTTCACTTTGATCTGCACAAAAGACAGAAATCATTCCTTGGGAACATTTTCAATTGAAACTTGTCTCCTTAAAATATGCTTTTCAAAGTGTGCATTAAAATAAAAGCTACATTCAAATGCAAACACTCAACTAATAATTTCTCATGTTGATAATTGTATTAATCGGGTAGCAATCTGTGCATCTGTGATATTGCTGTGACCTCTTCAGCTGAAAGCAACTTCTAACAGGCACTCTGAAAATTCAAGAGTCATTGACTTGAGTGCAAGAATTTTCTATTTACAAAGAAATGTGTTCAGCTGGTAAACAAGAAAAAAGAATTCACGACAATCTGACAGATAAAGCAAACCAACTAGAATCAATTGAGGTATAATAAGAAAATGGGGCAGTATAAACAATTTAAATGGTTCTCCTGCTGCCACAACCTGTTCAAGACAAAAGCTTAACTTCTTTCCTTAAGTAGAGGAAAGTCCTTCCCAACACTTTCAGTGTAACCCCAGCACATCTGGAAACTTAGCAAGGGCTGAGTCTATTTCCAAGGGCAGAGTCAGGCAAAACCAAAACTGCCACAAATATACTGAAAAAACTCTGGAAGGTAATGTCAGTGTTTACAGAAAATAACTAAAGGAAAAACAGATAGAAGGTATGAAGGTTGTGGTGGAGATTGAAGCTTATTAAATATAATCTTTACCAAAGGCAAGACCCCCTTTGACAACCCCAGGAAAAAGGACTAAGACACAGATGATTTCCTCACTTGTATTTCCAAACTAGAAATCAGCATAAGGAACAGTAGGTAAAAATAAAAGAAATTTCTCTTTTTTTTTTTTTTTTGACTGAAAGAAAAAGCTGCTGAAGAAGCAGACAGCAAGAAAAGGATAGCCTCATTCTTCACCCAACTTTGAAAATACAGCCTGATTTAAGCATTTCATTTATATTAGCCCTTCAGAAAATAAATCCCACATGTCAGCCTTTATGTCTTCTACAGAGAATAATCCATTCCTCATAAAAACAAATCATCTCCTCATAGCATAGAGCTATGACATCATTTAGCAAAGCAGTATTGTATCTGCAAGTAACTGCCACAGAACACTCCACATGTCCTCAGCAGTTAGTCTTTGAAGAGAAAGAGAGCACAAGACTCATAAAACCTAATATTTAAGAATGTAACTTGGTTTACTAGGGAAGCAAATCCAAGGAAGTTACATCAGACTGCCAGTATCAGTGCAAGAGCTCACCTCCAGCTAGACTGCCCATGACTTCTTTTCTTCTGCAATAGTAAAGACATGAAGAAATCAGGTACATGTTACAAAATCACATGCTTATAAAAACAGCAGCCACTCCTAATTAAGATAAAACTAGGGAAAAAGGAGCTATTATTCACTAAACCATGCCTACTCTCAGGAGTTTTTGCTTTTAAATCCTGATCTGGTTCTAACTTCCACCTAGAAGCAAATTTGGAGACATAAATTAAGACAGAATTCAAGAATAGATGCAACAAGCAGTATTCAAGAGCAACTATTTTTTATAAAAAGATATTAATAGAAATTAAATATATATGAGAACTGCCTTCTGGACACTACTGGACTGTACCATCAGTTTATTACTTGCTTATATATATTGCTATTATTCTTAGAAAGAGATTATCTTCACTCCCCTCTGTGCCAGCTATTATCATCAAATTCTAACAGCTCATCTCCTCTCCTGTCTCTGGATTTGATTTCCTACTTCCTTCAAGTGCTATCATCTTCCTGCCAAAGGAGAAGGGAAAAAAAGAGAAAGAAATAACCTCAAGAAAGAGCCTTGTACCTCAGTACAAGGTTCAGGTTTCAAGCAGGGCTTCACAGCATCTGAGTGGTCAAACTGGACAGGGATGCAGTTTGAAGGACTCACAGAGAGAGTGGATCAGCTGAACCTCTGTCACAGGAAAAAAAGCCAAAGCACCTCACTCATCACTGGGCAGATGGGTTGAATTTGAAACTTCTGTGGCTGTTTTCATCTTTAAGTCCACACCTTGAATTCTATCACACTTAAAAATAAAAAAAAAAAAAAAAAAATAAAAAAAAAAAAATAAAAAAAAAGCTGATGGCAAAAACTGAAAGAAGCCATGAAACTCTTCCCTATGCCATAATGCCTAAAAATCAAACTCAAACCTTGGGCAGTGCCACTCTGCCTGCCCCACAGCCCCACTTGGCCCATCACTGTTCCCTCAACAGGGGAAACATCCCCTTCCCTCAGGCAGCCTCAACCAGGCAGATCTCAAAAGTCTGAGAGTTTCTCCATGCCAGTCCTTACCCAAGTCTTGCCTTTTCCACCCTCCTTTACATCCAGTAGAGGAAGTCCTGTCCTTAAGTTTTACAGTTTAAATATTTGAACAAAAGTATTGTATTCTCTTAACATTCATAACTTCTATTCTCAACCTGTATCTATCATGCTTTGCTCATTAATAGGCCCTGGTGATTTGCATGTCCTAGTTCTGAATGAAAGCTAACAATTTTTATGAGGAAAAGAATCTTAAATCTGTAGAGCACATTTAAAGCCATAAAACCTACCAATACATAATTTCTACAAATGGCAACTTTCTCAAAGCTGGCCTCAATAACAATTTCATCCTTTCAAAAAACTTCTTTGCCCAAAACCTGACCAAGTCCAGGGGTCTTTTTCTTTACAGTTATTTAAATCCCAGCCCCTTATCAATATGGCTCGACAGGACACCAAAAGAAACCCAAACAAACCAAAACTAAACAAAAACAAAACAATTCAAGTGCTATACTCCAGATTATTTCAGCACAATGCTGCAGAATGGAGCAGCAGGAAAACTGACCCTATACATACTGGGATAAAATGTGAGAACTACATATTTCAGGAAACATCATGTTATTTCCTAGAACTGTTTATTGCCCTGGGTTGATTTCTCAGCTGACAGCAGGACCAGGTTCCCGGCACCTAACACAACAGGTTTCTCACAGGAATTATTTTTGTGGAAAGTCTTTTAGATTTCCAGAACTATGCAAAGAACTTCAAGTCCATCTTTCCTTTGCTCAGCAGAGACAGTGCCTTCTCATTAAAATCAGAGATAGTGCAAAATAGCTACTTATAAAGGGCAATAAAACTATACTTCTGTGGCACTCAAAATAAACAAGAGAGTACTGTACTAAAAGAATGATTTCCCACTCTTCTAATAAGAAAAACAATATTATGAACTTCAAATTTTGCATGAAGACAACATGACATGAGTTACATGAGTTACATATGTAACTAAGGTGCTCTAAATGAAATAAATATGTAAAAGGCTGAAAGAAAAATGATGGGGCTTACCCTAACTAAGAGCTACATTTGCAGAGAAGAGCTGGGACATGTCCTGCTAAATGGTTTAAGGCCATTAGGAGACTGTAAAGGAAGAGCAGCCTGTTCTCCAGAAGCAGACATGGCAAGCATCCCCTTCTTGTGTTAAATAATGCTCTAGAGAACTGCAGAAGACAAAGAAAATCAAGATTTAAACTTGAACAGACAAAGAAATAATGAAAATTAACTCAGACACTTACAAAGCAGAATTGAACAGAGAGGGAAATGAAACAGAAAGAGGAAATTCAAAATTATCGTGCACGGCACCTTTGGATAACTAAGCATTTAAGTGCTATCCTGATGAGCAGAAGCTTCATTAATCTTTCCTGACAAGTGATTTCCAAGAAACAAAGTTGTGGCAATATTTCTGCTGCTACAGGAAACTTCCATGAACAGCAGTGGCTGCAACTAAAAAACATGGTAAACCCCACCAAGAACACAATAAAATTGCTTTAAGGAATTGCAAACATAAATCTCTCTCCTGCAATATCATTTTCCCAGTGCTAAGCTTTATGGGGCATGCCATCAAAAGAAGCACTGCTGCAGTGCCATTGACCCCAGCAGAGCTGCTGTGAAACTGCTGTCTGCTCCTCCTCTGGGGTCTGTTGGTTCTTTTAATAAAGTATTCTTTTCCCTCAGAATTCACATGCTGGTCTGAAATCACAAAAGATTTTTTCCATTTTTTTCAACCAGAAAAGACACCTACTTGTGCTCTGGAATGGTTTTCTACCTTGAAACTTTGTCTTCCCTTAGGAGAGCACCTCTAGGATGGGGCTGTGAGAGTAGCAGGGAAAGGCCTGAGGAAACCTTGCCACTCAGCACTTGGAGGGAGACTGCCTCTTAATCTTTCTCCTCCATAAAACAGAGCAGATGGTTTTAAAGCAAAACCTTCAGCCTGCTCTAAATGCCTGGGCTTCTCCTTGAACTTGTCACCAGTGAGAAGGAAGAACAGAGGACATGGAGAAAAAGATAATGTGGCTTGGACAACAAAGCCAAAAATAGTTTTATGCCTTTTTTTCCTGTGACAAAGGAACAATCTGACTGTAAAATTCTGAAACAATGTGTTAGCTCCATAGCTGAGTCATTAAAAGGTGTCTCACACTTAATTCTACGTCAGAGGCAAAGTTCTTTTGGACAAAGCTCTCTGCTTATGCCATAAACAAAAGCAGGAACTGGCCTTTCCCCTATGCAACAAAGGGACAAAAAAGAAAATATTTCTTTCATGGGAATGCACACCATTTGATCATGGTGACACTGATTTGTGCAAAAGCTTATCTGCTTTCTTGTTTCTTCCATTCCAATAAAGTTTGTTTTCTTGCCTTTGAGCCAGCTCCTTGCTATCAGAAGTACAGCGATCTGGAGGAGAGAGCAGAGTCCCACCCTGAGGCAGGAGGAGCCAAGATTTGGTCAGAAATGGACCCTTCTTCAGAGTTTTGAGATATTTGGAACCTGTACAGATGTGAGTTTTCATTTTTATTATTGCAGTGAGATTATTCCCTTATGAGAACTCTTCAGAGCTTCAAGCCACCTCTTGGTTTCATTAAATGGATCTTCCTTCCTCACTGTGCACCTCAGAGAAGGTAAATTTGATATTCACAATCCTTAATGAGCTAAGAGGATTTTCTGTTCTGGAAAGAAGGTGCTCTATCAATCCTGTTTTGGGTCACTCCTTTGGTAACTGGGGCACCCTAAATATATTCCTGTCCCTTTCCCCCTCATGGCACCTAAAAGCAGAAACAAAGGACAGATTTTCTGCATCACCTAGTACCCTCACTCCTTAAAAATGAACTTAATTTCTGTTTCTGCAGATCAAGTTTTTTTTTTTTTAGAAGAAAAATCCTACATCTCAAAGAACCACACCTAAAACAGCATGTCAACAGGCTGAATTTCCCATGCTTGTCCCTCATAAATCATAAAAGTGTGTTTTGTGTTAGAGTTTCAAATGCAATGACATTTCCAACTCTAAATCCCATAGATCTTATACACCAGGTCAAAATTGAAACAACCCAGAGAGCAGGAGTATCACAGCATATATCACAGTGGAGAAAGCCACGATACACAGAGTGTCACCATTCAATTTCAGAAGGCTTCAGCCCACACAGAGTAACACCTTACCACTTCAGAAGGCTTCAGGCATCTCCCCATACAGAGTAACATCATGCCACTTGTGAAGGCTTCAAGTATCTGCCTTTCTTGTTCTTTCACCCAGCCTTTTATACCCTCATGTCCATGCAGTGCCCCTGAGTGCCCTCTGCTCCCTGTGGTGGTTGCTCAGTGCCCCTGGGCACTCCCTGGCTCATTGCTGTCAGTGCTGCTCACCTGCTGCTCACAGCTGCACCCACTGGGGATGGGGCTGGGCCAGCCCCACTCCCAATCACCACAAACTGTGTGCTTACACAGGAGGATCTGAGTTTTCTCTTAGATTTGGCATAAACCCCAATACTGAGTGGTTTTGCAGACAACTGGGAAAGAGGGGAGCTACAGAAGAATCAGTTTTGCCTTTTTTTTTTTTTTTTTTTTTTTTTTTTTTTTTTTTTTTTATGAAATCAAAAGACAACAAACCTTCAAATTGAGACACAGGGTAACAACATTGCCCACAGAGAGAAGAACCAAGAGCTGCAGGAACCCATCCATTGCTACTTTCTTATGCCATGAACATTTTAAACTCATCACAACTGCAGTCTAACTGTGATCACAAGTAGGAGGACACAGTGCCCATGTCAAGTGAGGAAAAAATCAACCTCTTAATACACCCAAAAAAGTGCTTGTACAAAATATAGGTTTTCCTCCTTATAAGTATAGATTTTTACTTTGTAAAAAGCAAGCTCAGAATTGTGGGTGTTGCTTTAGAAGGAAAAAAAACCTAATTGGAACATATTTTTTATTGAATTAAGTACAAGGCAGAGAAGTTCATTTAATTCAATAAATGCAACAATAAAGAGAGCTCCAAGTATCAGATCTTTGTAGCAACAGTGTTCAGGTTCACCCTTCACATTAGCAGCTGGAAGACAAATCAATCACAAACTGAGAAACACTTGAGCAGGGCTGACTCCTGGAAACCCAGGGCAGCAGCACAAACACACGTTACACATTCTGCAAGGTTAAATTAATGTGAAGTAAATTCCTCAAGTTATGTAAATAAATTATAGTAATGTTGTCTGACAGCTCGTATTAAGTGAGATTAATTCAGCAAGCATAAAATATGCAGGGGACTTAAAGCCCTCACATATCCCTGTTCATCTGATGGCAACCAGGCAAAGCTTCAGAGCCAGGGAAGCTGCTGCAGCCTGGAAGCCCCAGCAGGGCAGGGCAGGGCTCTGGGAAAGGTCATTGCTGAGGCTCAGCCCAGCTATCACACGCTGCCAACAGTGCCTGCAGGGCTGCAGAGGGAGGGACACCCTGAGCTCTGCTGGGAAAGAGAACCTTGAGAAGTGAAGCAGTGACCTCTCTGCCTCTTAGAGAGCTGCAAGCTGACCAGCAGGTTTGTACACTGTCCAATATGTGAACTGACAAACCAGAGAGCTTCTGGATAATTCAGAGGAAAAAGGAATGAGGTTTGCAAAATTCAAGATCTCACTCTCTCTCAAGCCCTTTTTTTTTTTTTTTTAAACCATCTTCTCTCACAATCAAGACCTCAAACACAGACAGCAAAAAATCCACCAGGAATACCAGCAGAGGATCACTCCTCCATAATTAACACTGATATCTCCATTCTTCTCTAACATTGTGAAAATCTTCCTGACCCAAGTGAAACTCTTTCCTCTTTAGGGGGAAAAATGATACAATTCCATCAAAGCCACCAAAAAGGGATTTATCTTTTGTCCTATTCTCCCCCTTCAGATAGGCTTGGTATCCAGTTTCTGGAAGGTCCATTCTCTGAATCTGCTTTTACAGATTTAATACATAAAAGAATGTATTTCTGTAGTGAAAACAAAGCACCACATAGACACATATATCCACACTGCTACAGAAAAGGGAGAGCAACTCACTGAACTCTGGGCTTTTGAATCTCAGCCCTAATCATTTCACCATAAAAAAAGGAAAAAAAAAAGTACTGAAAAAATGGATTTTATTCTAGTGATTGTGCATAACAGTATTCAGTTTATAGACCAATATGAGGCGGAAAATATTTTCATTAAAGGAAGAGTAAGTGAAAAAAAGGTTTGCTTGGAAACCTCAAAGTAAATTTACCTGTGGATCACAAGAAAGCTACAGACATGGAGACACTGAAAACAGCACTCTGTCCAAAACCATAAGCCATTCATTCCACAATACATTACCATTAGATTAAGACTGACTTCATCCATCTATTCTGTGATCTTTTTGCAGGTGTGACTCGATTCTAGCAAGCAAAATAGTTCTGCTCTTGTTAGATTTAATCTTACTTCTTAATCTTCCTTTCAAATTTCACCTTAAATTTCCTGCTTTCAAGTTTCAAGCCAAATTGATTTGATGCTTAATGCTTGACAAATAAATAATGAGCCTTTGAATTAGCCCACGTGTGATAAGGCAATGATCCCATTATTCCTCACATTCGTATAATCAGGCAATGATTAAATTATTTCTAATGTCCTCAACATGAATGCAAAAATACACTGAAGAGATCTTTAACAAAGCTCCCCACCATGTTTTTTTATTAAATGCTCTTAATTTGAGTATTTTATCACATGATTACACTAGCTGGGCCATAAGAGCTTATTTTAATGAGAATGGGAAGAGCTCAAACCGTGGGTGTTCTGCATATCTCTTTGACATCTTTACAACCATTTGCCATTTTGAGTGTGATTAGCTGAATAGCAACTATTAGGAAGGTTGATTAATACTTTTTAAATATGTCAAATCTTGGATAGCACTCAGCTTATTTTTTGGGGGAACAGACTGAAACAAAGACTTCTACTATCTCCACCCAAGGACACAGCACATTTTAATGTAGGTAACAAAGAAAAGACCTCACACCCAGCACACTGCCAGCAGCACTGACATTTCTATTTACAGAGTCCTGGACTCATAAATGATATCCAAGGACTTGACTTGATTAATATCATGTCCACATTAGAGGCATGAGTACAATTCCAGTTAAAGAAATGGTGTAGGCAGTGTGGTTTCAATGGGTGCCTCCAGGACATTGCTATTGCTAGCAGACACCTATTAAAGTGCTAAGAATCAACATGAAATGTCATTTAACATCCTATTTTTTAAAAAGGTTTTTTTTTAAATCCCCACATATTGAGCTTGCAGAACAAAGAAGTGCATTTAAAGCACTGGTAAGGGTATTAAAAGGCAATATTTGATGTATGCCTATCTATTACATTAATATTAAATCTGGCTGTGATATGAGTTGCACTAGTTAAAATTACATATTTCTCTTTTTCCTTGAATCAGTTAAAGGAAAAATCAATATCTAAAGCTTACAAAGCCAAAATTCTTATTTCAGCACTAAGATATCATAGTGATAAAGGCCATGAAATAAAGGTTAGAATACATAAAATAGTCATTAGATGCAGAGAGACATTTGTAACACACACTGAAATTAGTAATGCCTTGCTCTTACAGAGGTTTACCCAAAGACTACTCCTGCCAGCACAACACACCCTCTTCTCTCCATGAGCCCACAGGGATGCAGAACATGCCAAAAGTGAGTAGACTTTCCTGGACTGAGTGCCATGATTGTGGGAAAGAGATGAGGAGAACTGCCCTGCTGGCACTAAAAACAAGTTAACACAGTGTTCTGTCATTCATGCTACTATTCATCCCTAGGGCCAACAATCACCCAAGTGAAAATACTCCTCTAGAGGAACTTTAGGATGCTTCAAGTCTCTGTAGGTGGCAAAAAAAAGAAAAAAACAACAAAAAACCAACAAAAAAACCCCAAAACAAAACAAACAAACAAACAAAAAAGAAACAAAACAAAACAAAAAAAACCTCAAACAAACAAAAGGCAGAAGGCTTCATAGTTCACCAGGAGTTTCTGAGTTAGTGCAGTCCTTTGCAAACAGGTGAGAAACAAAATTCTTTGAAGATGTGGGAATGGATGAAGTGACACAATAATTTCTTAATGTGTTTTCCATTGGCTATAGCTCATGCCCAGCATGGAAAAAGAAGATGGAAAAATCAGAGAACTGGCATTACTGATATTTCTGTGAGGAAGGTGTCAGTCTGAATTCCCTGCAAACTCCTCTATGCCTGCAGTTTGCCCTGGTGTGCCTTCACATTTAAGGAGAAAGGGGCAGAAAGCAAGACTGGGAGGAAGCCTGGAAGAAAAGGCAAAAGGGAAATGGAATAAGAAACAAATCACTGCAAAAGGGAAGAGTGTTAAAATAATATTAGAGATCAGCATGTGCAAGCCAAGTGGGTAAAAAGGAATAAAAGGAAATGGGAAGATACAGCAAAACTTATTAATAACTATCACCAATGTCTTGTATTGCCTGTCTGAAGACTACAGAGCAGGAGGGAAAGGAAGCATTCCCAAGGAACTTGCCTATTACTTCTCAGGTAGGGGTGGGTGAACTGCCTTTTTAAATATATAAAGTACTTCTCCATTCCTGCTCTCACTACTCTTAAAAGAAGCTGTATTTATCATGACTATATGACAATTCTGAAGGAACAAAATTTACATTTTGTCCCCCAAGCACTGAAGCTGGCAGAACATACTGATGCAGGGAAAGGGGTTCATTTTTAAACACAAAATAAATGGAGAGTGTAGGAGAATGGAGAGAAGGTTACATTAACTTTTGAAAAATTAGGGAGACAGATAGCTCCTTATCCAAGATGACCTTGCAACTCCTACCCTTAAGGGTCCAGCAGTTGCAGATGGGAGCATCAGGCATTGCTTTTCTTGGCCTGTGCTGGTACAGGGGCGATTTGTGAAAATGTCAGAGCAGCCTTGGAAGCATGAAATCTTCCCACAAGTAAGTGATTCCATATTAGCATCCTACTACTTTAGCTTTTACACTGCCATCCCAAAAACTTTCTCCAGCAAGCTGCCCCATGTAACAGCCCTGCAATCAAATAAGTTTTCCTACAGCAAAGCAGGTACTAAACAAAGAACCCTCCCTTGATTTGTGTGCATAGGAAAACCATATTTTTGCCATCACATGTTTTTCATGAGCAGAATAAAATGGCCAAAACATTGAGTCTCCATGAAGGAGCAGTGAGCATGCTGGTCATTTTGCAGCAGGATGCTGAGCTGCAGGTGGAATGACTACCAGGGTTCCAAGGCTGCATTGCCCTACCCCATTTGCATGTTGAAAGCCATGGAGCATAGAAAACACCTCCCTAACAATTCACAGTTAAGTACACACAGTCATTTACTTTCCAGCAGTGAAACAAGGCCCTTTCCTCAAAGCTGATGCAGTGAGGGGTGAAATTGAGGGCAAGACTTAAAAATGTTCCCCAAAAAAATGTAATTATATGCAAATATGAGTGCAGTTCTAAATTTGTGGGAAGTTGATACATCCTTACCGTATCACCTGGCGTCCAGCACTAGAGATAAGAGGGCAGAACACACTTCAGAAGTAGGTTGGAGCTACAGGCAGCAGCAGATTGCTGCCATTAAAATTACATTTATCAGAACACTATCAAAGAGTCTTTAATTTCAACAGTGACTAGCTGGTCTTTAGCAAGATTCTGAGTCAGAAAATATACAGAAGTGGGCAACAGCCACATTCATACCCATAGTACTCAGCTAGTTATTATGACAAGCAGCAAAGTAGTTATAAAACAGTCTTGTCTCATTTCCTCCAAAATATAATCCTACTACCATTAGCATTTGCTGTGTCCTGAGAGTGCTTCATATGAACCACTCTGCAAAGAAATGGAAAGGACAAGCAGCATTTACCCATAGGACAAGATAAAACCAGTATCACAATCATTTAATGAAGACTACAAATCCTACTAAGTGTTTTTTTCGTTTATAAGCTCTAGATAAAGGGCAGGACAAACTGTGGTTTCCCTCCAGAACGCTCCAGACAAAAGCAATGCCAATTTTGGCCTCATGACAATATGTTAATACAAGAGTATCTGCAATAAAGCCTCTACAAAGAACACCACAGAGTATATGTTTTAGTGATGGTGCCACAAAACTGGTGTGTTTTAGCAGCATAATTCCCCATCATTATAGTCATGCTTCAGTGAGGTGCAGTCATTTTCCAAAGATAACACTCTTAACAGTATTATTCCATTTCTTTTATGCCGTGTAATAAACAGGAGTTTCAGTTACTTCATTTGGCAGATGCTGGAGCAGAACCAAGCCTTTTGTTCCTTGACACAGAAGCTGTTATACTGCTTTACAAAACATTTTCATGTGCTGTTTTCTCCTTACCAGATCAGTCAACGGGACATTTCCAAGTCAATCTTTACATTATCTGATGACAATAAAATACATTAAAGATAGAGGAAACAGATTAGAACAAACTATAATTAACTCCCACACTCTTGCCTAATCTTTTGGATCTGAGATCCTACAAAAACAAACCAACCAGAGCTGTTATTACAGGACACAGAAGAATCATAGTCTGCTCAGATCCAAAGACCTTCTCCAGGTTCTCTCACTAAGAAAACAACCTGCAGAATCATCTTCACACAGTAACTATCACAGCATCCTCAAATATCAACACACACCTGGAGAAACAGAAACTTCTACTGAAATAAATCAATGACAGAAACAGAAATGTAGCCCAGGCTGCACCCAGCTGGCTGCACATGCAAGCTTAGCTTCACATTCTGTAACTTCATCCTGCAAAAACAAATGAAGAATAAAATGATGACTCATTTTCCCTCCAGGTTACCTTTGCTTTGGTCTCCTTGTCCCACCCAGACTGCTCCCTACCAGGCAGCCTTCAGCAGGAGCACAGAACACAGCCTCATCCACCTGATTCCTTCCCCATTCAAGGTTTAATGTCCTGCATTTAATGTTCAGCTCCACCGTGCTTCTGTGACTCAGAGAGCCTTTCCAGCAACATGTACACACGAGAGTTAACTTTTACACATAATTTGAATATTAATTCTAGTCTCCAGGATAGCACTGGATGAAGAACAAGAAGAGTTCTGGTTCACATGTCAGATGTCTCAAGCAAAACAATCACATTTGTCATTCCCCTTTCAAAAGGGCAAAAATCCCCACTGCCCTCTCTGAGTTGCTCATAGCTTTGCTTTCCTTTTTATCAGCTACAAAAGACTGGCAGACAAACACATCTATCCCACTTAAGTGGCAGAGCTCCTGCTTCCCCTTGCTGGCTGACAGAGTGGGGCTGAGCAGTGGAGGCTTCCCTGCTTCTGCACTTCCTTTGACTTCAATCTCCCCAGCAGCCACACCAGCCTTTGCCAAATCATTTACATTACAGGACCAGGGACCCAAAATTGAGGGCTACAACTGTCAATTTAAGAATTAGGCAAAATGGTCTATTTTACCTGCCAGTGAATGCAATAATAAGTACATTTACCTCCAATTTTCCCACTGCCAGAATCTGCCAAGAGGAACCACCTTGTATGAGTATTGTCTTTATTTAGATTGACTTGATAATTCTTCTTGTGCCTCTAACCCATGTCTGTCTGTGTACCTCCAGCTCCCTGTACAGTGCTCCAATGCAGAGAGAAATAACTTGCTAGGAGCTTTAACCACACATTAGTTTGCATTATCAGCACAGACATGCTGAACTAGTGAACCATGCACACTTATCCTCTCAACCTGCTTCAAACACTGCAAGAGCTGATCACACACTTGCCATCCAAACTGAGAGACAGCAAAACTTTATTTTCCCTCTTCCCAATGCAAGAGGGTAGGTCCTGTTGCACTTTGCAGGGCAGTGCAGTGTAAGTGCTGTGATACAGTGCAGTGTCACATCCCAGCAGAAAACAATCAGGGACAGCATAAGGGCACTGGAGATGGGCAGCTGGATTTGCTGGTAATCCATGTTCCAGTGAGCTCTCCAAGTGGATGTCTATTTAACATCTATACTCTCTCCATCAATTAGTATCACATTGACAGAGCCATACATATGCATATGTGTATTTTCTTTTTACATATGCATGCCTGTCTGAACTATCTGCTCAGCAATCAATCCTCCTTTAATCAGTTCCCCATTAAATACAAACTCCTACATCTTCACATCCTGCTTTACCTCATCATGACTATGAAAATCCCTTTATAATGACTAAATTGGCCTTTTAGCAGAACAGTTCATCTGATGGAGGAGGGAAGGGGACAGGAGGAAGACACCAACTGTGCAAGTCAGAGTTAGGAAACAGGAAGTGTCTTTGTACCCTCTAAAAACATTGTTAATTAAAGTAGTAAAGTCATCCTCAGCACTTGAGAATTTTGAGAAAAAGCTTATTACAAGAAAAGTGCTCAACAAATCTGCTATATCAGGTTTTCCACTTAAAGGTTTCAGAAATTCCCATCCTTAGTGAAAAACTGAAGCATTTTATCCTGTTTTTCCCCTCCTGAGACATAATACAGCTTATGGGGTTATGCAAAGATACCCTGATTTCTTAAAATAATTTCTTAATAGATTTATCAATACAAAATGTTCCAGTAGAGAGAGAACACGGGGGAAAATACTATTTCCACAGGAATGAGAAGCACATCACTGAATCTGCTCAAACTGCCACAAAGAAAATGAAAAAGAACAACATTTGGGGTGAAGCTTTCTTTCCCCTGCCTACACAATCCCTGTAGTTCCTGAAATGCCATAGACTTGTTGCAACAGACTTACAAAATTATGTCCAAATTTTTGTCCAGCATGAAATAAAAAGCCCTGATTGACAGCAAAAATAGGTCTTTCCTAGCAATCAACACGCTTTGTTTTTCAGCCTCTCTGCATTTTGTGGACAACAGCCCAGATTTTGCCAGATTATTTCATTAGGGGAAGCTTGCAGTTAAACTAAATGTGGCTTTCTCAACAGAAAATTGGAATCAATAATTTTACATATTTTAAGCTGACTTGATGATTCATTTCCAGGAAATCTGTATGAAAATCTAGAGTTACGCTCCATCAGACAAAATGAAAGGTGCCCATCAGTTCCCTTTAGCACTCACACTATTGTACCTTTACACACATAAAGAAGAAAACCAACAACCCAAAAAATCCCAAACCAAGTCTGTTTCTTTACTTGTTTTCCTCCATCTTCCTTCATGACATTTAACTCCAAAAACATCCACTGCAATCCACTTATCTGAGGAAAGGCAGGAAGAATCCCAGCTACTGTCAACCACGAGTCAGCAGCTGCTTTATGAAACGTGATGTTTTCCTTTCACAGTAAACTTTTCATAAACCTCTTTGTGGTCATGTTTCAGCTGAATTTTGCTCCCAACATCCTGCTTAGATACAGAGGGGCTGTGCAAAACAGCCTATTACTGTCAATGGTGGGGGATAAAGAGGAGGGGGAAAAAGAGCTTTATTAAAGAAATTATGAATCGTTCAATACTCAATCGTTAAGCCAGGCTTGCCAAAGAAACCATATTTTTTCAGTGTTTGACTGTTAGCAACATTTCAGGCCTCAATAAACCCTCATATGAACAATTTTAGTTCTCTAAACTCCAGTGAACTCTAGGAGGCAAAGGGCAAATTTGTCCCCAAAAACAGTTTTAAAGAGACCTTGGTCTCTTTCCCAACTTCTATAAATATGTGATACATATCTGATCCTGCTACCTTATTTACCATTAACTGGATCTATATTTAGACAATTTTCTACAACACATGCCCTAGGTATATAAATAGCTTTACCTGAATTCTGCTGTTCTAGATGCACACTCAGAACTTGGAGGAGGGTCCTGTATCTCCTCAGACATGGGGCACTATAGGAGGAAACACTTCCTAACCCTACCTGGGCTTTAAGAAATAGGTGATGTAAATCTAATCAACTTAAGTGCTATTTCATGCCCCACACCTGACCACAATCCTTTCATTTCCCACACAGTGGGACAACACAGTGACTCCATTTGAAAGAGGAGGTTTCATTTGCTCTCTAAGAATTTTTGCTCTTCCCTAAAAGAAACAATGGGTTTCCCCCACTCTACCATCTGCAATTTTCTTTGCAGTCACTGTTTTACTTAGCCAAGGCATTGCTGGGTCAGACAGTCACTTTAAAACTAGAAGAAACCAGGTGCTTTTTATATAAACATAATTAAGCAATTTAATGAAAATCTGTTGCGTCCATCTCTTTCTGAGAATATGCAGGGCTCAGCTTGGTTTATTTCTGCTTGTTTTTCAATGCATGCTGCACTTAAATGTAACTTTGCTGTCACCAACAGGTTGTCATGAGAATTAAATATTTTTCATTTTTTTTTATTTTATACCTCAGGATAAAAATACAAATGTGACTCACCCAGATTTATTCTCAGTGAGTATTGTTTTAATTTGTAAGTATTCCTGTTAACTTTGATGTAATTAATGATGATCTAGTAATCTCAGACTATGGGAAGGCAGATTAAAGTTGCTGCTGTTCAAAACAGTGAGGATGAAGAGAGAACATAATTAAATTATCTATCTGATTTTTCAAATTGTAACAGAGAGATGCATCACACAGCATGTCACTTCTGGTTTCTCAGAGAGCTTATTCTTCCTTTATTATGAACAGAATCATCTGTATCCACTGCATGAGACAATTGATTGGTTTCAGTATAACTGGATGTTTTGCCAGCCTTCACTGTGCTCCCACTCAATATGTCATGTAAAATAATGTGCTGAAAACTGGCTGACCTACCTGTCTGCTTGGTGTTTATAAGGAGTTTGTCTCCATGGTATTTCAGTTCTTTATCAGAAAACAAAACAGGAGATACAGGAAGCCAAGGAAACCTTGAAAGGAAAGCCGTAACAGTGATAAATAAGATTTGATGGCCCAGACACAATCCTGAGAGGCTAATGACATGTCAGCACTCTCACCCTGCTTTCTGAGCAGCCCTGGGAGCACCACCATTCTCTCCCTGCTTCCACCTTGCTCAGGGCATTTGTCCTGCTCTCCCCTCAGCATAAGCACCTCACATACAAGGAGGCTGAGCTGCCAAGCACGGGGGGAGAGCAGAGCCAGGGTGGGACCAGGCATTACCACCTCCACCCTGCCCAGCCTGCTTCCTCCAGGGTCAGATCCTGGTTTTAAATGGGATAGAATTAATTCTCTTTTAGTAGCAGGTACAGTGCTGTGCTTGGAACTTAGTGTTGAAATATGTTGATAACACAGAGATGTTTTGCTCTTTGCTAAGTAGTGCTCACACTCAGGGATTTTTCAGGTTTCCATGCCCTGTCAGCACAGGTGCACAAGTTGGGAGGGAGCAGAGGCAGGACAGCTGACCTGAAGATAAGGCAAGAGGGATATTCCCCACCACAGAATGTCATGCTCTATATATAAACTGGGGGAGTTGGCTGGGAACTGGTGATGACTGCTCAGGGATGGGCAGGACATCCATCAGTGGGTGGTGAGCAATTGCATTGTGCATCACCTGCTTCTCTTGGGTTTTATTCCTCATACTTTCTCTCCTTCTCTCTCTCTCTTTTTTTTTTTTTAATCTCAAATAAACTGTGAGTATCTCAACTCATCTTTTATTTTTGATTCTCCTCCCCAGTGAAGGGAAGGAGGGGACTGAGTTAGTGGCTACGTGGTGTTTAGCTGCCAGCTGGGATTAAACCACAACAGACACAAATACTGCAGACACAAAAAGCATCAGCTAAATCTTGAAATATTTGCAGGAAGCTGCCTGGTAGCAGCTGTGTACAAGAGATCAGACAGCTGAAAAGCTGAGGAAATAGGCAGTGTACCCAAGCAGACATTCAGAGCACTGGGCATTGAGACCCAGGACTCCACATCCCACTGTTGGGGCCAAGCTGAATCACTTTTAGGAACTGTACCATGAGTTTTAGCTGTGACAGCACCATTTGTCATGAGTTCACTTGATGGTTTGTCCAAGGCCCAAGTACCTTTTGCACAGAGCGCTCACTTTGTCATGCACATAAGGGCTGAAGAAACATAGAAGCAAAATGAAAAGACTGGAAAAGATGACTTAAATTCTTACTTTCTTTACTCTTTTATTTTGCATCTAATCCAAGTTCAAATGAATAATAAGGTAAACAATTACTACATTCTCTAGTAAGAGACACAATCTTCTTCATATGGCTTCGTTTCAGAAATATCTAAGGGTAGCAAAGAAGAAAGAAACTTTATAAAATCTGGGCTCATATATAATTTACTTAGGAATTTTTAACCACTTGCTTGGATTCTAGGGGTCTAGCACATTAACACAGAAGGAAGTTAGCCTTATGAGAGTTATGAGTTCCTGCAAGTCTCTTTAAAGGCTCAAAAGTTTTGGCAAAGTTAAAGTGGGATCAGAGGCCCACAAATGCCCAGACTAGACAGCAGCTGCTTGTACTTCTGTTCCTTACTGGCCTCTAGGAGTGGTGGTGCTGTGAGTGTCCCTGCAGAAGCTCACATGATGAAGAAGAGGGTAATGTCACAGATGTTGTCAGAGAGTGCCAGATGGCCATGAAGCAATTTTTTTTAGCAAAGAAGTGAAGGCATCCAAGGAATGTGCCTGATTAAGAGACTCCTGGAAGGCTGCAGCTCATCCCCACGGCACCTTCCCATGCACAAGGCACTGTCCAAAGCAATAGAGCAGCCTGTCTTCTGCACAGGTGAGACCCAAAGCAGCCCTGGAGCCTGTCAGCAGGGCTTGCAGCAGGGAGTCCAGTGGGTCTGTCTGTTTAAACCATGGCACTTGATACAGGCTTTTTACAGGTCTGCAAAATCAAAGAAATTGCTGCTGTCTCTTGCTTTTCATCACCCTGCTTAATCTACCTTGATCTGGCTCCCAAGACAGCTGTCTTCTCTGCTTGCACACTCATACTATGACCAAGTTAGGGTGTAATACCTAGAATGACATAGGTCACAGTGATAAACAGACCTCTAGAAAGCACCTCATACCATAGGGCTTAGTCCTTTTGGCAAACAGGAACAAGCCACGGAACTGCAGCATGTGTACACCAGGTTAACTGCATCCACTGCCACGTCTGTGAGGACAGAAGTGATTAGGTGACACCAGCAGTGCTAAAGTGGTACTACATTTATGTTTAGACAGGGTAGTAGGACTCCTCCAGCACCTGCTGCTTAAAGAGGAATCAGGACAAGAACAAGCAAACAGGAGTGGGTGAATTTCAGAGCTGTCACGTTAAAATGGCCTCGCTGCTGCAGCAGCTCTGCTGCGAGCTCACACAGCTCAGTGTGCTCAGGAAACAGCTGAGCACAGACAGAACAAAAACAAACACAAAAAAAGGAGCTCACTCACCACCAGGAAGGTTTTCCCTGGTGTCCTCAGCTAAAATGTTAACCTGGATGTCTTTCAGGATAAATATCTCAAGAGTTATTTGTACACAATGCTGCAGTGTTTACCTTTTGATTACAGATCTTTACACTCTGTCCATTATTATTGAATGCCAGGATGAAAGGCAGCCTAAGGGCCTGAATGCAATGTTCTGTCACAAAGAAATACAGCAAAAGTAATGGCAGGCTCTGAAACTAGAAAGATCTTAGGTTGGAAAGAAATACAGAAAGAGCACAGTTATCGGGGTTTCTTTTGCAGAGTGTTTGGCTTTTGTTTTAAGAGGAAGATTCATGCAGTTTTGCCTTGACAGTGACATGTAAAGCCTGGATTTGGATATAAATTGAGGACGTGGGTATAAAATCCTCGTGACTAATTTCTGCCTCTTTCATCTATGTCTGTACAAATAAAAAGGGAATTACAGGGGTGTAACTCTACATGCCTTTCTATCCAGAACCACAATGAACACTGTACTGTGCTTTAAGCTATCTAGAATCCTGATTTTTAAGCATCCTAATGAAGTTTAATTTGTGGTTATACTACTCATGTTTCAAATTACTTATACAAATATCTATGATTTTTATTAATCTTCTCTTTTACCGCTGGCATATAGTTTACTCCTTACTCTGATGCCTGAGTCATACAACTCATTTGCAATTTTTATGCTCATGTTCCAGCAGTCCAGATTTGGATTTTGAAAAGCCAAAGCCTGGTGTTGTTTCCAGAAAGTATTTTGATGTGTCACCTGATATAGGTAATTCATATTTTCAACAAGGTCACTTGTGAAGTCGAGACAGCAGCAGAGGTGTGAAAACTTCTTTTTAAAATTGCATCATGATACTGCACCACTTATCACAACACTTTCTTCCACTGGCCAAATTCTGGCAGATTTTTAAAGAAAAACCTTTTCACAGCTACTTACTAGTGTAGCTACACTGACAGGTTAGTGCAGATTATCTGTAAATCTTGAGCCTAAGGGGTTTTTTTTGGTTCTCTTTTACAACATCTCAGTGCTTGCTGCAATACTTCTAGGAATACCAAACCCTTTTACTACACTTAAAACGTTCTGCCTTTCAGATTCACTTGAAAATCCTCCTGTTAGGTTAGGTTAAAATTAGGCCAGTTAGGTTAAAATACCACCTGACTTCAAAAACAAGAGAAAACTGACTTCAGTTACAAACAACTGTTTTAGATTTAAGGGTAGGAAAGCAGGCTGTAACAATTTTTCATACAATCTTGCATTAGATTTAATTCTTACTAATAAGAAATGAGAGTCATTAACACTATTAAAATCTAATTACATTAGCAATTTTCTATCAAGTCATATATGAGTACTTAAGTATTGATATTTGTTTTTCATAATGGGAATCAAAAGTCTAATTAAAAGTCTCTCTTTTGTGGTTACAGTGGAACAAATCTTTATGAAAAACAAGACACTTCTAATAGCCAGAAATGGCATATTCCCTTAAATATCACACTTCAAACTACCTTCCTCTTCAGCACTTTAACCAGAACAGAAAATAAAATAAATTTACTCGGTGCTGCAAGAGCACAGCTGTGAGTCCCTTTCTCCTCTTCTCAGTCCTCCCACCATGCCCAGTTGTTTTACAGTTTGTAAGATCTGAGTAATAAGGACAGGTATAACAAAACATTTTGACTCTTTAAGATAACACTAAGAGCAGGATTTTGCAACATTGATTAGTCATGTTTATAATAGATTTATTGTGGACAGAGTTGCAATGGAATAAATTACTCCTCTCAAGAAATTGAAACACCGAGCAAAAAAAGCCCAGTTTGCCAGAAAGCTGCCCCATGCAGTTTGTCAACACTCTTAGTTTCAGCACAGATATTGCAGCAACATTTGGCTACATTAGGCTGGTCTCAATTCTATTTTCTAAGCACAACTTGTAATAGATTGTAAGCTAAAAACATCCATTGCCACTGGAAGCTTCCTTGCTCTAGAAGAACACACACTGCCTTCAACCCAGTTACCATTTCCAAGAGACCTTACCCTTGCTTGTGCTGAACATTGAACCACACCTGTATAACAGAAACCTCTGTTAAGCTGGAGAGAGAGATGGCAGAGGTAAGAAAGCAAAACCAATGGATATTCAGGACATTCAGGACCTCCCAGAACATCAAGAAAAAGATTAAACAATTATGTGAGTACAGTGCACCAGTAAAATCAGACATCCCTCAACAGCTTAGGACTTATATTCCACCTGTGGACTGAGCCAGTAATCAGACTATCCTGAAGGCAGCCTGTCCTTCAGTTGTGCCAGTTGTTTTGCCACTGATAATATATGGTACAGAGTGTTGCTGCTTTATTCTTCAAAAATCAGAGCACTTTACCACACATTGCAAATTTAAAGTGCTCCTCAGCATGCTGGCTTTGCTTTTCCTTAACATGTACAGATCAATGACAGGTTAATGCTTAGTTAACATTTATTAAGAGCAACACGGTTTCAGAAAATTCAGACTAAAAGTGTCAATTAGATGACAGATCCTTCATGAAAGATGAAAGAACCTCTGTGCTGGGCAGATATGCTTTGCTGTCCAAGGTTTATCAGTTACAAGGTCCCAAGTGTCCAAGCTTATCAGGAATAAGAAAACCAAGTATGAACTACAGGGTACTGTTGATCTTTTATTTCACAGAATCTCACTAACAATGAATGGTATCAAAATAGTCCAGAAATTACAGGTTCACACAGCCTTACAGTGACTACCACAAAGTAACACAGCATAGAATGGTTTGGGTTGGAAGGGTCCTTACAGATAATTTCATTCCCTAATAATTTCATAGCCCTGCCATGGGCAGGGACACCTTCCACTATCCCAGGTTGCTCCAAGCCCCAACCAACCTGGCCTTGGACACTTCCAGGGATACAGGGGCATCCACAACTCCTCTGAGCACCCTGTGCCAGGGCCTCCCCACCCTCACAGGGAAGAATTACTTTGCAATAACCTATCCTATGACAGTTTGAAGCTATTCTCCTTTGTCCTGCCACTCCAGGCCCTTGTCCCAAGTCTGTCTCCAGCTCTCCTGGAGGCCCTTCAGGCACTGGAAGGAGCTCTCAGGTCTCCCAGGATCCTTCTCCAGGTGAACACCCCCAGCACTCCCAGCCTGGCTCCAGAGCAGAGGGGCTCCAGCCCTTGGAGCATCTTCATGGCCTCCTCTGGACTTGCTCCAGCAGCTCCCCATCCTTATGCTGTGGCCCCAGAGCTGGACATGCTCCAGGTGGGTCTCACCAGAGCACAGCAGAGGGGCAGAACCCCCTCCCCTGACATGCTGCCCACGCTGCTCCTGATGCCCAGGACAAGGCTGGTCTGGGATGTGAGCTCTCACTGCCCAAGCTGAGGTTCTCCTCAAACCACACCCTCAAACCCACAAGTTCTTCTCCTCAGACACAGCATCAGGGAGTGAACAGTGGGAGGGAAGCCTGCTAAAAGCCTCTGGAAGGGCAGCCAATCTATACTCAAGGTCACTCTACAAATCAGAAACATCAAGGCTGATTACAAATTAAATTCTCTACTGTCTTTTATGTTGGTGCAGACACAGACTGTGTGAAGTGTCTGACATCCTGTACATAATTACCACTAAATCTGAATGGGAGAGATTCATACCCACTTGAGCAGTGTACAAATGCTGGCTTTGTGACAGGACAGCAGAGAGTCAGGACGCTTGACTAGGCAGAATCTTACACCCAAGGGGTTTTCACACCTTTTCAATTTGTGAACTCTCAATAGTTTGCTAGCACGGATGTAAACTCAGGTGCAGCTGCTTGAAAATGCTCTGGATTTACCTGTTTGTGCCCTGGAGATCAAACCCCACAGCACCAAACTCTCATTTTGCACAGCTATGAAGAGTGCACAGACCACAAAAATTTAGCAGGAACCCAAATATGCAAGTTTGATCTTAGTTCAGCCTTAGAGCACAAAATTCAAATAAAAGCATGCTATGAACAACAGTCAATATGCAGAGTACCAAACCATGAGACACACAGGAGTTTAGAAGCTCCATGCCATCACCTCACAAGGAAGACCATTTTTGTGGAACTGACCCATGTCTTTGTGTGGACTGACAAAGAAATCTGACTCTTTCTCTTGCTTACAGTAAGACTCACTTATCAGTACCTCCAAGACCATCTCCTAAAGAAATATCACAAAATCTATGTTAGAAAAAACATGATGCAAAAATAATTTTTCCCCATGTTCTTTGTCTGTGTTCTAGACTCACCTTCTTTCACAGAAGAAGAAGTTACAATGATAATCATCCTAAACCTGCTGGAAGATTTCCATTATCCATTACACATATTTATTTTTCAGTATGTACAGGACTGAACCTGACCTTAGTTTATCAAAAACAGGACTATTAGGAATTTTAATCATTATCCATCAGTAGGAAAAAATATCCCCAAGCAATAGAAATAAATCAATAAATTGGACTGAAAAAAAAATTTAAAAGAGGAGAAAATCAGATCTTTTTGCAAAAATAGGGCCAGTAAATTCCTTTACAAAAAGGTTTTACCAGAAGCTTTTCTGCATCTCAATCAAAAGACTGCAAGCTACAGCCTTGAATTTCAATTGCAGACAGTAAGATGACATACAATTAATATGAATCTATTTATGTAGTCTAATCAAAGCATGAGAGTACAGGACAAACAAATGTAACATACTGTGTGTCTTCAGTTTTGACCTACAATGAAAGAGACCATTAGCATTTTAGTACCAAATTCACATTAATTTCCCTGCATCTGCAAGTGTTCCCTTCTTTCTCAATACCATCATGCCATCCTGAGCCAGAGGCAGCTCTTATCTCTGAGGTGATTACAGAAACTGCCAAGAACACATTTCTTCCCCTCAGGAATGCACCAGATGATGTATCAGGTGTCGGATTTTTCTGCCAAAGTTTCCCCAAGTGTAGATCATAAAATCTTTGTTATATGTCACTCATCTCATATTTGACTACCCCCTTCCCCTGCTCCTCCATTACTCTTTGTGGGGGGAAAAAAAAATCAAAACAACAAACAACAAAACAACAAAAAACTACTGGAAGAGCAATGTTTGCTCCTGATCACACTCTGACGTCTTCACTTTGTGTCTCTGCATCTCCTACAGTCACAAAAACCTTCAGTGCTTCCCTGCTCACCACATGCACCTGACTAAAATCTCAGCACACAGTGCTGTGATCCTGCTCTTTGTTCCAGTTTTGTTTCATTGCAGTGACAATGGATTTCTGTCCATCTGGATTACTGAAAGCTACAGAGAACAACGGGAATGTTCTGCAGAGAACAATGGTGCTTTGGTAAAAAAAAAAAGAGAGGCATTAAGATGACTAATAACTCTTTTCTATACCCTATAATGCACAAGTATAGTTACTTTTCCTAAATAGCTCCCTTTCTTAAGAAGCCTGTTCTTAGCATAATAGAGCTCTGCTATTAGCTACCCAGTTCTGATTTTCTGATATATCACCACATCAGGACATAAAAAAACAACAGCTACATAACAGTGAACTGACAAGGAGACACATTTCTGAACATAAAAGGAACACATTTATGTATTCTGATCATGTATACATACAACTTATTTGTGTTTTAAATTGGGATTTGCCTCAAAAAACAGGAAAAAAAAACCACCAAAAAGAGATCTTAAGATACAGATCTAAATGTTGAGTGAATTACAATTTACTAGTTTTTTCTAAGTACAGCCCCATATTCATAGAAATTATTGGTTTATTGCTCGCAACCTTGTCTATATTTTTTTTCCCCTCCTAATAATTTTATTATACCAATGAATTATTTTACTGTACTAGGTGAGGTACCACATGTTCCTGCAGTCCTTTGCAAGGTGACACACAGGTGGGCATGTTAAAACCTTGAAAGAGAAGCTGGTTTGCTGTACCAGTCACTGAAAAATACCACCAGTTGCTGGTTTGGCTGAAGAATTGTCCATAAACACAACATCCCCCAAATGGAGCCATTTCTTCAGCTCAGACTGAGCACAAAAGACACTCAATTCTTCATGCAAATTCAATTCATTCATCAGATGCCTCAAAGACTGGCATTACAAGAATTCATCACCATTTACCAGAGCTGGATCTGTCTCTGTGAGGATCCAGCCACAACCAGCACTGTGCTCGGTATGGGGCTGCTAATACAGAACATTAACAGAGCGTGGGTAATGGTCTGTACCACTGCACAGGCTCAATTCCATCCTTTTAACTGCATGACAGGTCATTTGGTACTGCTTCTGCTCCCCCTTTGCATGAGAATAATTGTGTAAGCTCTCAGATCAAAACTGTGCCTGTTTGAACGTGCACACCAACAAAATCTGCCTTCTCTGAACCTCCCAAGCAATATACAGAAAGAATTGTTAGATAATGCAATAACATACTCCAGCATTAGCTTCTATAGGATTCTTTACATCATATTTTCCTGTATTTTAGGCTGATCTCTCTGAGTCTGACTTTGCAATTCAGCTCAAAAGTTCATCCATTCTTAGTGGCTTAGTCAAAATTAATTTTCATCTTACATATGAAATTAAGACCATGAAGACCATTGTGCTGTGAGACATAACACCCTTTTACATCCACCACAGTTGTTACTCCTACAGAGCACAACATATGTATACCACAAGCATGTAGAATGTTAAATGAAACATGAATGAATAATTCTCCCTCTACACTTAATTAATCAATTTCCAAGCATATAAGTAAATGTTAATAGCAAAGGTTTAATGCCAGTGCATAATAAATAAACTTAAATATCACTGGCATATATTTTGAAACATCAAAGGAAGGAAAGGAAATAGGAATTGTGAAAGTGAACAGTTTAAAAGAAAATGAAGTTTAGGTGACCTAATTAAAGGCTTTTCCTCAGCTACAAAAAGACATCAAAGTGCTGCTTCTGAAGTTCTTTTGCCAAACCAACAGCCTCAAATTAAAAGACTGCATTAATTTCAAGGAGTGAGTCAGACAACTACTACTGTAAGAGCCTTCAGTCCCTCTGTGTTGCCACAGAAACAGAACATTATGGCTAGTTTATAATCCAAGTGCTCCATTTATATAAGAGAATTTATTTTTTTATTTTTACCTTTTAATTTACTCTTCCAGATATATAAGAAAGCCCCTCAGAAATTAATGCTGCTTCTCCCATGCCTGACAACTGGAGTTTGGATGCCAAACAATGCTGGGTTTACATTGTTTTTTCCTAATGGCTTTCTGCAGGAGCAAAAGTGTATTTGCACAGCAGAACAGCCAGACTGGTGAGTGTCTGGCAAAGCTGGGCTCAGGTCCTCTGAAACAAAGCCAGGATCCAGAGACTGACCAGAACTGCCAGCAGCAGTGTCCCTGGGGGTGTCACAATGGAGAAACACTCCAACTGCAGGAAACATCTTTCTGGCATGCCCAGATGTCACCAGGAATATTTAAGGGGTGCCTTGGGCTGCCACCCACGTTTGAGGTGCACTGGGTGCAGTTCAGAGCACACCTCTGCCCCACACATTGCTTCTGCCACTGAAATTTCTTTTGCCACTGGTGTTTCTGACTTTACTGGCTCTATGTTGAACCTGGCATAATCCAGCTTCTTACATAAACAGAGGAAATTGGGGATAGATGAGCTGGTGTAAACTCCACCTAAATGGTTCTTTTCAGGACAAAACTGACATAAGCTTTCATTCACCCATCCTGTATAAACTTTGCTACAAAAGACACAAACCATAAATTGTACACAAATTCAATATATATATATACCATGCTCAAAATACAAGTTAATCAGGTTGAGTGCTACCTTCTTGGAAACAACTAGCAACATGTCCTGTTTCTATGGCTTTTAATGAATATTCTAAAATTGAAGAAATGCATAAACATAAGGGTAATTTGCATTGCTAAAGTTAATCAGTTTTCTTATACATTTTATGCATCCGCATGATTTTTCATCTGTATTGCATAAATGCACCTTCTCATTTTTAATATGCATATGTACATCCAAACACTCTACTCATGCCTATTTGCTTTTACAAATTTCTAGAACCACGCCTGTCTCAAGATTTAAAAAGTCTGTGGTTTACAAGAAAAAATTATCAGCAAAAGGTTGTAAAATACTTACAGATTCAAGGAGGCATTTAACTTAGATGTGAACCTGCCCTTTTGTAACTTGTTTTTTCTATCAGTAAAATGATAGAAGAATCTCCTTCAGAAGCTGGCATATCAGCAAATGTCCAATACAAAGGACAACTCCATTACAGAAATGGGTTTGTATATACAAATGTTAGCTAAGAAATTTTGCAAGGATACAGCAAATCTTCACTGATTAGCATTTGCAAAGTTCCCTGAGATGCAGAGATGAAAGGTCTTCATAGTGAAACAAAACACATATTTGTTATTAACATCATTCTACATTTAAAAGCTTCCCCATCCCACCCTAAGTAGATACTAATGAACCTTCAAACATTCTCTAGTTCATTCCAGCACAAAATCAAGGTCTTGGCAGGGTCAAGAGAATTAGGTACCTAACAAAATAACTTATGGTTGTTTTCTCAAAAAGGTTGACCTTTACCTGATTTTGTTTAAACCACTATACATCCAAGTCAAGTCCCCATCACTTGACATGGGTAGAACTAGAAGCAGTATAAACTTCATCTTTAATATGCAACAATTCATTATTTACAAACCAACAAAAGAGTTTTAATAATATAATTTGGGAACTGAAGTACACCAGCTAGATGAAGGGACTTTTAGATCAGTGAAGCTGCTATTAAAGTGCCATCAAAGCATTTTTGACTCCATAGAATTAATCATGAAATCTGTTCCTGCCAGCTCACTTATCATATCCGAAATATTAATTTTGAGCAAAATTAAATTGGACACCTACCGACAGCAACATTTTGCCCTTCAGAACTCCCCTTCACATTGATTTATTAACGGCTGCCAGAACAGTGTACCAGAGCAATTTGTTACTACTTTCTCGATGTTTCCCTGTGCTTACAAATAGTTCTCCAGAGTGAAAGGTGCTACCTGACAGCATTCTGACAAAGGTGCATTTTTCAATTTGCATAATGTTCTTCAGATTTATTAGGATGTAAGGAAAGGTATTTCACTTTATTATCAATGGGAATGGGCGATTCACAGAGTGGAGATTCTGTGTTGAGTTGCTTTCCAACAAAGCAGACCCAGCGTTTTCATTAGTACTTGGTGTGATTTCAGACAGAAGAGTCAGCAAATTCTTTTGTTTTATTCATCAACATCACTTTCTTTGCTTGCAAGACAGCCAAAGGCATCTGTACTGAGCAGTAAGTAGAAGTGAGTCTAAAGATGCAGGGTTAGCCTGAAGAGAGGTAAGTGCATAAACAAGTGTCTTACAGCTTTTTGAAAGATATCATGCTAGAAAGGCAGTTTTTATTCGGTCAAAAGCAAAAACAAAAACCAAAAAAAACCCAAAAAAACCCAAAAAACAAACAAACAAAAAAAACCAAAAAAAAAACCAAACAAAAAACCCCAAACAAACAAACAAAAAAAAAACCAGAAAAAAAAACCAACAACAACAAAAACAAAACAAAACAACAAAAAAAAAGAAAACAAAACAAAAACCACCAAAGTTCCACTGACCAAATTGAGGTTTCTTCCCTTTGCAGCTAGAAGCCTTGGGATAGATCCACACAAAACATTAAAGTTTGGCATGGGGTGTTTTAATTTGACATCACACAAGTACAGCTAATAGAAGGAAAACTTCAGGCCTTGGTGTGTGTTTGAGTCAAGTGGTCAGCCTGATCCAAATCCATAACTTTCAAGTGGATTCTTCAATCTTTGAAGTATTCAGTGTCTGGCAGAAGATTCTAATTCAGTGGCTTTTAATTCCTTTCTGTAGAACTATCCCATCCTTCTTGTTTCTTCCATATCTGTGGCTGCACAAAGCAGAAGCAGTCCCACTGTTAGAGATACTGGTTTATGAACTTACTGCCTGAGAGAAAGACAATTCATAAATACCATGGCTGCTGCCTGTTAATATTCCTGGCTCCAATCCAACTCTTCAATCTATGTGCTTATTTTTAAGCGTGAATAGTCCCATTAACATCAATTGGGTTGCCTGTGTTCTCAAGTAAAACAGGTGTTTAAACACTTTGCTGCATCAGAGCCTATAAATGCACATCTGCCATTTTCTCTGGCTCAGTTAAAGGTTCCTTCCTAATCATTATACATTTACCCAGGAATTCCTCTAGTTTATACATGCATACACACATTCAGACTTTGCAACAGGCTACTTGACACATTTAAAAGCAGTTGTGTTTGTAATCAGAGACAAAACTGTCTAGCAACATAAATTTGAATATATATGTTGAGGGAACACATGTAGCTGAAGGTATAATGGGGAGAAGAACACACAGTTGGACGTTAGTGGAAGTTTCCAGTAATTGACTGGAAGGCAAAACAAGTTAAACATGCGCAGAACCAATTAAGACACTCCAGATGGGGCTAGAAAAAAAATGTCACCAGTATGTAGCAGAAAGCAGCCTTTTAGAACATAAACATTAAAAGTAAAAAACTGTTAATGCTCTTGTCAACTCTAAAAATTCATTAAATACAAAATCTCCTGTCCTTTCTATAGCCACCTATGGAAAACCTGCTGCTAGCATTTATTAGCATCATTGCATGTAGTAGAGGCCAACATTTCCAACTCTGTATGAAAATGGAATTCCTTTTTAACAAAATATACAAATTCTCTTGTGTCCCCTGCCATCACACTCCTGGGTGTATATGCAGCATGCTATGATGTTTTATACCCTAGACCATTTGTCATTAAGTGGTTAAGATCCCTCTTGAAAATATTTAATGGGGTTTTGCCAGTCTTTGACAGCCTACCAAGAGCCAACTTCCACATAGCCAAGCTGGCTCTCTAACAGTGGGCAGTTTGGTATTTTGACCCTGAAACTTGAGCTGCTTGACATTGTCCTTGACCTCTCAAAGAAAGATAAAGGAACACAGGTACACCCCCAATGACACATACTGATGAACCAAAGGTTACAATTCTGCCCAGCAAGTGCTGATGTGTAAAAGTGACTATGGCAGGAAAAGGACTGGTACAAACCAATTTCTGGGATTTCCCCATCTGCTCTTGAATGTGGCAGACAGAAATCATGCCTCTAATAGAGGAAAAGACTGAATTGAAGTATGTAATCCTTAAAATCAGCTCCAAAGCCCCATGGATTATCTTAGTTTTACAATGGAGCTCTCTTTTCCAGTCTTCTGATTTGTCTTTTGGAAAGCCTATTTTCTGTTAAAGACTTCAAAGTTTAGCCTTCAGAGTACTTTCTGCTGTAATCATATTGTCAACAACAACCCTAATTTTGTAGTCTTCACCAAGACCAGTTACCTTCAGTCTTGCTATTCTCTCAGGAAAAATAACATGTCACAATATAAATACAGTGAACATTGATGGTGCAGAAGTGAAAAGGCTTTAAAACATCACACTGCAGTCAATATTAGGAACAGGACAGGCTATGCCTGGTTTATCTCCCTACCAACTCTGGATTTCATGGCATGTTGGTTGTACTCCATGCTCTATTTCAAAAATTATTAAACCCATTTCCACCCTCAAGTTATTTACACCACCTAGAATAATTTACTCATTACTCTGATAAATATTGTTTGATTTCTTTCTATTTCTTGTTTCACAGCACCCATTATTCCTACTCATAGTTTAAGCAAGCTGTTGTGTTTTCTAAACCTAGTTTTCCTTCAGTGTTCCCAGATATTTATTATATAGACATTTTATGAACATTTTGGCAAATTATTTATTCATTTTACTGTTTTTTTCTATATCAGCAATTCTTGTTCTTTAATCAAGATTTTTTGGTGAACTTTTCTCCTGCACCTTCACTTTTGGTAACTGACGTCAAATTTTGATATGCATAAGAGATCAGTATTGCCAAAGTAGTATTCAAAACTTAAGTCTCAAATATACCAAGATAAGGTTAAAAACACAGTGCTTAAAAAAAAAAAAAAACAAACTTGAATCTCTGTAAGAGATTTAGAGCTCACAAATGCCTTAAACACTGTTTAAGATCACCAGAGGACTTTGCCCACTGTAGCAAACTGTGCAAAGAAGCAATTACCTGTCTATGACCACCAACCTGGCCCACCCCTGAGCACAGGACATTCACATTCCCACCTAGGCCAAGGGCTTTCACCCCTTCTGAGGGAGCAGAACTGGCTCAGCTATGATGTGAGAGGCAGCTGTCATGTTTTACAAAGTGTCATGAACCACCAAAGACCCCCAAAACACCCCCAGACTCATTGTCCACCTAGGGACTGCGCGTGACCCCCAGTGTTAGAGCAGATCCAGCATGTTGTAAAAGACAGTGTGAAACTTCTCCCAGTGGGGGTCCTGGGCATTTCAGGTACACCTGAACATATTGAACCCATTGAACTCCCCATGTTTTGTGGGACCCCCATCACTGAGAAGCCCAGAAGAAGAGGACCAGCAGGACACCATCTGGAGCCATGAGAAGTGATGCATTTCTATTAAATCAATCTCCCTGTAACTCTTTCTCCCCCACTACCTGCTATGTTCAATTTATTTCTATCCCTACCTCACATTTATTGTTAAATAAAATCTGTACTACTGACTTTGGCCTCATTTGCACCTTAATTCAGGCAGAGCCATTCTCTAATAATCAACAGTTTCTTTTTACTTGTCTTATGAGGTAATTTGTTTTCTTATTTAAAGGCTAGAAGCTAAAATGTCATTGAAAATAATAAATGAGACTCTTACAATAGCATCAGGAACATAGGAGCTTTCAAAAAAGAAGATACTAATGATTTTGAATTTCATTTGCCAAATCCACAGCAAGTCGAAGCAACTGTATGAATTCAGTTTTTACCATTATTCTACGCCTAGTTTATTACATAATAGTCCTCTAACTATTCCTTGACAATCCCTTCCCCATTATTTCACATTTTACATTCTAAAACCGTAATGTTTCCACTATCTCATCTCCTCTGTGTTGAAGTATTGCTCTCTTATTACATTAAACACTACTTTCTCCATTTGCATACTTTCTAAATGACATTATTTATTATTTTCTGTTCTATTTCTAACTGCAGGATCTTTAAGTTATCATCCAATCTCACAGCTCTTCTAAAACGTAATACAACCTGTGAATTTATTTGCCATGCTGCTTACAGCACCTTCTGGATTATTAAGGTGTTAAATAAAACCAGGTGCACCAATAAACTCAGAAATATCTCCCTATATAATTCAGTGCATCTATTTACCAACTTTTGGGACAGATAGTGGTAATTTCTAAGATAATTTAAACTATTTTTTCACAAGTAAGCTATGGCAACCTATGAGATTAAGTTCTTCTCCTGTATGTTACTATGCAAACACAAAACATAAAACCAGTGTAGTCTATGGAGGATCAGTTTTGACATAGATTTCTCAACCAACCATTGCTGTTGATCTTCCCTGAATTACTAGACCTATACTTATTTTATAAATAGACCTATAATGACACTAGGAAATCCGTTCTTTCGTTAATACATCCGAAATACATATTGCTCACAAACACATTTATACACTACTTTGATCAAATCTATCAGAAAAATATTACAATATGCACATGTTAACAAGACACAAATTAAGAGCTTATAATCCAAAGCATACCACTGTCAGAAACAGTGAAAAAATACAATAATCATGGGGGCACTAAAATAAGCCCAAATGATCTGTTTTCAATGTCCTAAAGAATGAATGAAGGATGAGGACAGACTCCAATTCAGCACAAAAAATGCATTCATCCTGAGGTAGGAAGAAAATAATTACTCTACACTGCCTAGTCCCTCTTCCCTTCCTTGAGTAAAGTTTTTTGTGCTTTGGTCCCTCATACATCCATCTAAATTAAAAATAATCAAGCCAGGATTTGTCACTGAGAAAGAGTCTTCTCCTTTCTTCATTACAATCAAGCAACTGCTTGCCTCGGTGCCTTAATGGACCCTGCTGCCTTCAACACTGGTGGAAAAAGCCCTGCCTATCTTGTTTCAATCTCCTGTAGTTCCTGGCTTCAATTTACTCACGGGGATGAATCTGACTTGGAATCCCCCCTCCCCCAGTTCTTATCTATTTATCTTCCTTAAGAGAGAGAATTTTTTTCTAGAGAACCGGTCCTTCAGCCCGAGTTGAGCAGTGCAACAGTGACATCCGATGGCTGCCTACATTAGGCTCCAAAGAGCTTTCCTAGCTTGGCAAGGGCCTCCCCTACCTTGGTAAAGAAAACTGATGACGACTGAATATAGGAATATGAACTGTTCTCAGTGCATTTTATCCATTTACCTCCACATAAAAACTACCTAGGCATTTTTCTCCATGTTCCCAAAGCACCAGAAATTGTCTCCAGACGCAGCCTTAGACTCAGACTTACTAATCTCTCCTTGTACTGCACGTTAGCAAGCAGACTCAGGAACAGACAGGTGTGTAGGTGTTCTTATTTCCTCATTCATGCAAGGGAGGCACAGGTAAGGCATTTTTTGTGATGAACTGGAGCCTAATAGAAACACGGGGGGCAAGGTGTGGTGTGCCCATACAGCAGTGTTCTGTATGCAAAGGGAGTGGAAAGGTTATGGGAAGTGTTAAATACAGAATTGCTGTTTAGTTCAAAGGGATCCAAAATCTACATTCCTGAGTGACCATTCAACTCCAAGGCTAACTGAGCAAACTAAACCTGAGCTTTCTATTGCCTCAAGTCTGAACTCTAAATATGTCTTAATACCTGAAGCGAGGAGTAGCTTCTATAGTTTGATGGTGATGGATTTAATTACACAACTTTTATTATGTTTATCTAATGCTGCAATACAATGTGACAAGGACAGAACAAGTTTTGTTATCCTTTCCCTTGCACTAAGAGGCCCTGTCCTAATGTTCCCCAGGGTGGCTGGGGGCCTCCACTGGCTTTACCAAGTACAAATGCTCTCACATTTCTCTCTACAGACATAAATTCATCAGTCTTAACTGAACAGTTTGGTAACTTAAGTATCAAAACCTTCCTCAACAAAAGATAAACCTGACACAACAGCCAAAGAGGAGCAGCCCAAATAAACTCCATGACACACGATCACAGGGAATGCACAACACAAAGCTGTAAGACAAAAGAACCAGCGACTACCCTGATCCACTGTTCTGTATTTGCAGACAACCAATACATTTATATTTCAAAATATTTACTTCACATGCTCACATGAAGCACTTCAGAAACAGAGCAAGTCTGAGACCAAAAGGCCACAAGTCACAGGTACACTGTCTCACAGGTGGAGACAAGGTGCAGCTCCATTCTTTGTTGTTCAATCTCTGCTTGCACAAGAAGTACTAAAACATGTGGAACCTTCTACTCCATCCATTTCTATAATGAAAAATGTAAGTTGGATAAAACTTTGTTACTAACTAAAGCAGTTACTAACTAAAGTAGCTGATATTTTTTAAAGCCTGAAACATCTACAGCTAAACTGTGTTCTCTTTATGACTTGTGCCTATTGTGTTTGTAGGGAAAAGTCATCATAAGGAGCTACCACTCTTCCCACCAACTATTAAGAGGACTGCAAGCCTTGTATAACTACCCATTTTTAGTCTAAAGGTTTTCCCTTGTGTGCAGAATATTGTCCAATTGCTACAAAAATATTCCTTTCAAACTAAAAAAAAACCCAAAACCCAACCTGAAGTGAAGGAATTTTGCCATTTTCCTTTTTTCTTCCTATTTCCCCCCCTTTGTGTTATTTGTCTATTTTATTCTGTTTTTTCCACTAATGAATCTTACTTTGCCCAAGTCTTATTGTCAATTTGTTGAAACTATTCAAAGTGCCTCAAGCTGCTAAGCAGCTGGCAAAATACACAAACATTTAAGACTTTAGTCTGAATATTAAATCACGGTTTCTATGAGAGAACAATGTGATCCTTTCTGATTTAATACCTTCTTTTGAACTGTATGTCATTTTTGCTTTCAGATTAATCTGAGCATAGAAAACAGGTTGAATATATTTTTATTAGAAGACACTCCAAATATTTAGACAGTCATTTTAATCATGTTGTGGCAAAATTATTATGCTTGTCAGTCTGAAAACATACAATTTCCATATTTCCCTTACATTAACTCTCTTTAACAAAGGATTATTAAAATCTTAAATGCTATTTACTCTTCTTTTCCCTCCCTCTCTGGCATGCATACTTAAAAGAAGCCCTAATAAAATATTTGGGCTGCATTAAGAAACATCTGAATTGCAGTTACAATTCTAGTGTAGTCACAAACTTGTCATTAAAATGCATAGCACAGTGCTAGTGCAGCTGTATACAGATTTTATTATTCAGACTGCTAAATAGATGAAACATATTTTAATTCAGTGTAAACTGTGCAACTGGAAACATGAGAGTTTGAGACTTTTTTATTTCCTCAGGAGAAACCCAGATCCTTGAGCTCAATAACTGCTCTTGGCCAAGGGCCAATCTAGATTTATTGCAGGAGTCCCTGTACTGCCTCTCCAGACACACATTTTGTAATACATGAAGAAACTGGTGGGAAAGGCAAGCTTTCAGCCTCCACCACCTCTTTTTATTAACATGTACCTGTTAATACTTTCAGGCTCTCACTCCATATTCCCCAGCTAGGATACAGGCAGCCTCCCTCAGACTGGGAATCAGCCCTGGTGCCACAGGAGTCAGCTTACAAGGGGGTGCACCAGAGCCCCAGGCCTCACTACTGATTTAGAGAACAAAAATGTCCCCAACTCTGCAGCTTTAGACACGTGCCACACCTTTTATTAGTGCCCTGAGGAGTCCATTCCAGCTTTAACACTCTCCTGCAAAGACTGAGTCAATCTCTATCCTGACCAAATTCTAGCAGACCAGCACATAAACAAGCTTTGATACAAACCTCATGTCTCAAGCACTAATCTGTATTACTAGCTGCTAAGCATCAATTATTTATAATCAGAGCCTGTGTAATCATCCCTAATTTTTATTTTGAATTTAATATATCAGGAGAACAATAAAGCAGAAGAAAATCCCCAAAGCTCCCATACAAATCTTTGGGAGTAAGTTGCTGAAATAACAAGGAAGAATCCTAGAGGTACAGTAGAAGAGACAGCAGCAGACAGAGTTTGGCAGACACATCCCTCTTTAAGTCAGCTGTGCAGCAGAAATGCAGCAGAAGAAAATCGTGCAGGCTCTAAAGGACGGTAAGTAGAGCCCATGAGCCAGATGAGCCATCAGTGTGAGAATTAAAGGATATAACCCTAAAAGGAAACAAGTTCTTTGCCAGATTTCAGCCCTCTGTAAGCTGAGCAACAAGGAATTTTCTGGCCCATTGTGTGTCCTTCTATTGAGGTGGCAGCAGAGTCTCATTATCTCCATGGGCTGTAAAAGTGCCTCTAATTAGCCAGTCACCAATGCTCTACCAGAGGGTATTTTGGAGTAGATATATTCTAATTGTCTCTGTTGGGCGTCTACAGCGATTCCATAGAAAACAACCTTCACACAGGGCACGCTCAGCTTGGAGGCATTCCTGTCTGCTCTTTCACTCATTCACAGCATTTTAAGCCTGGATGCCACATAAAGCTGAGATGGACGTGCTACGATTAAAGACAGAATAAAAATGAAATGAACCAATAGACCGAGGTTAAAAATTGGAAGTAGCAACAGTTAATTAGTTCCATAGTTGAAAAGAGAGAAGCCACAGTGTTTCTGCTCAAGAGGCTGGTGCTGCTATTAGACTATGCTATTAGAATGTTCCAGGAATGGATTTCTACATTTCTATTATTTAAAAAATAACCTGTATTTTATTATTGATTTCCAATAGCTAAAGCTTCTGTATTTCTCAGTCTTCCTGTAGCAATCTGTTGCTCCTCTGACATAAACTCTGACATATACAAGGACAGTCAATACCTACTTCTCCCATACCACAAAAGTGCTCTGTAATGCAAAGTAAAAGAGAACATTCATTAGCTATGACAGAAAATTACTTGACTCACTGTCTTCATCCTCTTTTCCTCAGATCTCTAAGGCAGCCATAAACATTTAATTGACTTTTATCCCTTCCTTGTCATATTGGTGATACAGATGCCCACTTAAGCACAACAGGCTTTCATTCTTTCATCTAGATCCAAAGACCCAAGTTTTCCTGTATCCCACACCTACAGGGCTAAGGGAATGCATAAATGTCTTACTATACGTATATATTTATGGAGAAAGACAAAAATATTGGTTACTTAGAAAAGCCCTTATGCCACCCTATTTTCAGAATTTGTAATTTACAAAGATCTTGGTGATAGGTTCTTGGGTAACATCTTTTGAAGTGCAAATTATTTCATGATTCACACATTTGGAGTAAAAAAAAAAAAAGTTAAGCGAAACAAAAAGTCATATATATATATAACACAACATGTAAGTGACTCAGATTCCAGACATTTCACTTAAAGTATGTCATCATCTTCCTGCTAACAGGATTACTAATGCATCTGAGAAAGTTATCAGTCTTTGTCTTCTTTGTTGTTGTTTTTAAAGCAGACAGAGCTTCTTCAAGCACTGGCACTGGACCTCACTGGCCACCAGGCAAACTCCAGTCTAGACCTGTTTGGGCTACAGCACTTTTGTCCCATGACAGGTTCATTTGCAACACCATCACTCTGAGCTAACAGGCTCCTAGGCAGATATCAGCCACTTCCAGCACTAGGAAGTTTTCACTCTGGTGAAAGAAATTTTACTTTTCTAAGTCTGCTTCATCATTCCTCTGTTCTATAATTATCACTCAAATTTTTAGATAGAAGCAAAAGATCACTGAATAATGCTGTCACACTAGAGATTCAACATGCACCAGTAACTTTAATATGTTTGTATTAATCTTGGCTACATATATGTGTCACATCTAAGAGTATTCCTATTTGCAGCAGGATATTCCCAAAAGCTTTCTCATTTTCCATGCAATTCACTTTTTTTTTTTTTTTTTTTTTTTTTTTTTTTTTTTTTTTTTTTTTTTTTTTTTTTTTTTTTTGTTGGCTGTTTATGAGAATATTTAACCCACTTCCTTTAAGTTTGAAGGTTACTGGAGTTGCCATTCACTCACATTTCACAGGCTTGTGCATGACTTACACTTTGATCAAAATGCAAATCAGCAGCATATTTTCATGAATTTATTGCTTTTAATCAAAAATTAGGCTTTCATGTCTGGAGATTTATCTAGATACTTCATCACTTCAGTAAGGACACATCTTAATGAAAAATCACAGGACGCCAACAACACTGCTTGAAAAGTTACTATTTTGTCTGAACACAATGTTCTTCCATCCTTCTCTAAATCAGATGTCTATATGTCTAACAATAAGAATATTTTTTTCAAAAATAGCACCCAAAACAATGTCTAAGTTCTCTTCAGCTCTAAGAAACATGTTTTGGTTGACTGAACAAATTGCTTAATATAAAGCATACCATAACCGAGCTTTCTCTGCCTTTCACTCCTTTTAATCTTGCTGATATGTTATTTACATTCTGTTCAATAAATAAAATCAAGATTAAAAAGTTGAGCTGCCTGAGGGCACTCTTTGCTAACAGAGATTTTCAACTGTACAGCTTGTTTTCAACTTTTAATAACATCCAGAGAGACATTTTGTTCTATAAGCTACCCATGTGATGTGTGCATGTAACCAGTGAAACCCCCAAAATTAACAACATTTTCTCTTCTATGTACCTGCCATCTACTTCTTGATTGTTCTCTGTGATCTGAATGAACACTCCATTCCAACAGCACCTCACCAGCTTGCTGGGTGAGGATCAGGAGAGCAGAAATTCATGGTATGAACACAGAGAAGCCCTCAATGAGAGTAAGGGTGATGAAGTAGTGTTTGAGAATTACAGAGCTGATGCATCTCACCAGTGGAGACAGGGATCAGCCTCTGGGACAGAAGCTGGGTTGGTTTGGGAGCCCATGTTGTGTATGGCCCCAGGCTGAGTGGGATTTGCTGCCAGACCAACAATCATCACTGTTTATTAGAGCCATTTTTCCTCAACCAGTGAAGTGAAAATGACAAGAAAATAAACAGTTGTCTGAGAACATAAGGCACCAGCGAGCAGTCCTTTGCAACAGAATGGAAAAAAAAAAAAGAAAAAAGGGCAGACATTAAGCTTCCTTAACGCAGCTGGAACTGGAACTGGCTCTGCTTCTGAATTGCTGCAGAAAGCAATGGAAAAGCCCAATTGAGAAAGAAGTAGCTGTAGTAGCCAAATTACAAATGGCTTGGAAAGAGGCCTTTTCAGATGACACATTCTTCAGCACCCTCTGAAGACTGATATACAAATGGTGCACTTCCTTCCCAAATTGGGGGTTAAGCGTGCAAGAAGGACCTTGTGCAGAAAGTTGTCCATCAGGATTTCTACCCACTTTCCCTCTTTTGCTTGGATTCTGCTGCTTCTCTCAGCTTGCTGCAGTTCCCAACCTATAGATTTGTTCCCAGCCTAGAGATCTGTCTTGTGCCATCCAAAACTTGTGCTGATCCTGTCTAGTATACGTATGCCACAGGCCACCATCCTCTTCCACTCCTCATGCCTGTGAGGGACCAAACTGATTTTTATTTATGCCTCAACACATGTTATACATGAGCTGAAGAATTACCCTAGGGGCTGTACACATGCTGGCAGCCCTGTCCCCAGGGAGGCTTTGCCTGGCAGCAGATCAGGGGACAGAAAGTTTCCACGATGGGCTGAGAGCAAGCACCCAGCTACTGGTGGCACAGCTACCTGGATGCCCTGGAAAGCAGGCTGTGGGAGCAGCTTTAGCACATAAAAGCAGCCAACTGGGACACAGGTGGGGCCATTTGCTTTGGGTTTAGTGGAGGGAGTGGGGGCTCTCCTTGAGTGTTAGCTTGGCCCCACTCCCCCCTTGCCTTTCTTTCTCTGCAGTCCTGCTCCTTCCCTGGCTGTGCTCCCTGCCTTCACCTGCCCTGCCGTGCTCCCCCACCTCCCCCAAGGTGCCTTGTCACCGTGACAGCCTGGTGCTCCACTCTTTCTCTGGAGGGGTGGATCTGTCCCTGTCTTCTGTTTCTCCCTCTGGCTCTCATTTTCCCCTCTCTGCTTTCTTTTCTCTCCCCTTTCAGTAGGAACACTTACCCTTCTTTATCTGTAAACAATTCTCAGATATAATATTGCCACATTAGCATTTTATTTTTGTCTGAGAGATCTATCAAAAAGCATCCTCCCCAACTCCCCTTCTTGCAGTGGAACGGGACAGTGCCACTGATGCATGTGAAGCTCAGGAAGCACATCAGAGAGAGGGGCACAGCTACACAAAGTGTTTCAGAATTGTCCTTGTTGGTTCCTCCCTGACAGATTGCCACAAGACTGGCATTGTTTGCTTTCTGAGGCCAGAACAGCTCCTGACAATTAAATACACACAAAGTCCTCTGTCCTGAGCTGAACAGGATCTTAGAGCAGCACCAGCACACCAAGAATGAGATCATGCAAACCATCTGCTCCTCTCCCTTTCTGGGAAAAGGGTTCCTTCCTATCATTTGTCTGTCTCATTCTTGCCTTTTCTTCTTTCCCTTCCCCATTAATGCAGTTAGAAGAAAAAAGTTGTAACCATGATAATGCTGCACCTCAGGAAAATGGGAAATGGCACAGGATTACTTTTATTATACCTTGAAGTGTCCAAGGCTTAGGGACTGCAATGCTGATAAATAGCAATTCTAGCAATTCTACTAGAGCTCATATGACATATTCTACTTAGCTCATTATGACATAATTGCACTTTTCCAGGTGCACTACTTAGCCTGCAACCATTCCAGAGAATTGCTAAAAATTAAAATAGAGAAATAATTTAAAAGTTCACCGGCTCATATAAAGGTTCTTACTTTAAAAAAAAATAGCACTAAACTCTACTTTCATTTGGGTATTCCTCAGAAAAAGAATCACCAACTGGCTGAGAACCCATTTACCTCCATAAATGTACAGAAAGAAACAAATTGAAATTACTACCAAATAGTTTCTGAAAAAATACATTTTACAGAGACATCCAACCTACTGTTAATTCCTGAGGATTTGCTAATAAGCTCCAAAAAATGTCTGAAATTCCACATTCTTGATCATACTTTTCAAAATACACAGCCCACAACCAAAACCTTGAAATCAAAATTCAATTAATTCTGAGGTTTTCCTTTTTATACATCAACACATTTTTCCTCATAAGAAGAAGTTCTTTAAAGAGTTTAAAACCTGAATATTGCATTTAATCCCATAATATCTAATAACTGACTTACTTAAATGTTTCTTAACAGTGAAGAACAAGGAAGCTTCTTGAGAAGAAAGAACAAAAGAAACAAGCAGCAAATAAAAATGATCAGCCACATGACTGTCTGGAAACATATTAATTCATCTTTCTGTTTTTGAAACCAGATGACAATCATCTGCTGTTGGGCCAGCTAGGAACAGTGAGATTTTAAAAAGCATAACTCATTAATTCTTCTTGGTAATTACCTTCATAGAACTCTTCCAGTTTTCCTCTGTGCCCCACAATTCAATAGTGCCCAGTTTCTGAGGTATGGTCCGAACAGTCTGGTTCAGTTTTTGTCTGTGGATTTTAGTAGAAACTAATTGAGCTTGAGGGTCAGAAGGGCTGACCCCTCCCAGCTGCGAGTAGGACCAGCCCCCACATTTATCTGGGTTTGGGTTTGGGTTGTGCTTTTACTTCTTGAGATCCTTTCTCCTCGGGCTCGGATCAGCAGATCCCACCAGCACCCAGAGATGAGGCTTTGCCCACCACCTCCTGAGCCAGGCTCACAACAGGCTCCCAGGCTACTTTAAATACCAGCAAACACATTTTTTTTCCTGGGTTCGGGAATGTTTTTTCCTATGAAGTAAAACTGAGAGATCTATTTCTATTAAATCTACAACTGTTTTTCCCTTCTGGCTCCACACTCCAGGGCTGGCCTTTGCCAGTGCTCCCTTGCAGGGTGGGGTCTTCCTCCATAGGCTCTTTTTGAGCTTTCCCAGGTCACACAGCACTTGTGTCTCTTGTCCCACAGTTGCTTCCTTGCCACCCATTTCTTTTATCCTGTGCACATGAAGCAAATGTCATTTAAATAGACTGCATTGGCCATCAACATGATTTCTTATTATTCATCCATCAGGATGAAATTGTCATACCCCACACTGGTATCTAAATATTTCCTTCAGATAATGACTGAATAGTCCTTGAAATTGTACCCATTATGCTTCCGACCCCCATTTGCCACCTGCAGTCGTCATCTTCGTCCATCTGCACTCATCTTGGCTGTTCATCTTTGTCAAATTTTCAGCAAACAGTCTTGGAAGGAACAATGCACCCAGCACAGTTGTAAAGATGAGAAACAAAATGGGGGGTGGGGTTGGGGGTGTCTCTAACAAAAGCCAGGTGTAGAAGTTATTAATTAACTGCAGAGACATAGCACAAATTACTCAAAGTACAATTTAAGTAATTGGCACAGCTCATTTTCTTGATGCAGCTGAGAATTATGTGCTCCTACCTTTTCACTAAAGCACTACAGAACATAAAATTATTTAGGAAAGCATGTTCATTAAATTCTACCACATCGTGAGAAGCAAGCCTTAACCAAAGTATTTAGAATAAAATATTCATATTTCAGATGATGCAGGCAGTAAATTTTGACAGCATCCAATCTGAGACTGCAGTATCTATACTCAAGGCCCCAGAGTAGTTGTGTTAATTGTTTCTTTTTTAAAGCAGTGCTTAAAAAGAAAAGCTTTAATTTGATCAGATGAAACTTAATGAAGGTGATTTAGCCTATAAAGTTAATCATCACTTTGGTGTCACTTTCACAGGATTTGGAGACTTTCCATTCTGAGGCAGGAATGCAAACTTCACAGAAAAGGCCACATCCGTGTTCCTCCACTATCGGCTCTGCAGATAAAGAAGAAGATGCAGTGTCTGATTCACAGGCACACTGCTTTTCCCAATTGCTTTATGATAAATATAATCTTCCTCTTCTTGGACTTATTTGTAGATAAGCCTCTATTCCACACACCTATCTGTGTGCTCTCCAGGCTCCCCAGTGTGTATTTCTGCACCTTCTAGAGCATCTTAAAAGAAGGGAGGTCTATTAAACCCTCATCTGCTGGGCCAGGCTTTCCCCTGCACTCCCAGAGCCTGATCCTAAATCAGCCTGGGTGTTTCCAGTGAGTGCAGTGTGCATTCAGCCACATCCCTGATTGCTCACGTCTGTCCCCCATTATTCACCCTGCAGAGGATACAAGCATTATGAAGGCCTCACATACAATTGCAGTGAGGACAAATTATTTTCCCCATTTTAAATTATCTTCCTGAAGTAAATGCAGCCTGGGGCTGTAGGAGCCAAAAGGACTGTCCAGAGATTTCCATGCTATTTCACTTTTTTCCTAGCAACCAAAATCACTAGAGAGATCATGAGTGCAGAAACTACAATTAGAGTAGCTACATATTTTTAAACTGTTTTCTGCATCATGTCCAAAAGTAATTTCTTTTCATTACATTCATATTGGTAATAATAAAGAGAAGATAAGGTCTGGTGCCAAGGTAGATTATCTTGTTTCTGTAGGAGAGAAATTTGGCTTTGTGAATCCAGCTATTTGGTATCATACACATATGTGTTCACAATATTCTCCTCATCCAGCCAAACAGGCTAGCATGAGGGGGCAGCAAACACAGTATTGTGATTAATTAATTAGCAATTAACAGTAACTCTAAGGATTACACTGTAGTCTCTGCATTCAGAACATACAAGGCAATTCCTGCAAAGTGTTAGAACCCACAATACCACATTTAGATAAGAAACTCAGGGCCATGTTTGAGTTTTCTCATGTTTCCTCTTCTTCTTGTGACGTTTCCCACTGCTTTCCCACTTCCCAGTAAAATTAACCAGAACAGAAACACAGAGGCACTTTCATCTACCAGATCCAGTTCAAAGTTGTCAGATCTCAACTTTGAATTCTTTGCTTTTGCTCATTCACATTCTATCAATTGCCAGCAACTGAAAGTGGGGGTTTGTGTATCAAGTGGCTTTTACTTGTGAAATATATAACATTTTGATAAATACTATAATTTGAAGTGTTTTAAAGCCTGCTCTATACTGTTAATGAGGTCATACAATAAAGAAATGGCAATTACAATGAATTTCTTTAAAGCTACTTTGCTTAGAAAATAAAATGCCTGCACAAATTTGCCAGTTAAAAATCAAAATTGTCCTATACTACATGTAAGCCTTTAGTACAAATAGAATTTCTGGCATATTTATGTTCAGGATAAAAATGTTACCTGTCAAAAACAACCATAAAAAATTAAATACCTGCTTAATGTGCAGCTTCAAGTATTGTGAATGTAGCATTCATTATCATAAACACAGTAGTATGATCTAATTATGTATTCTGTACTAAGTTTGTCAGATAACACAACTTGGAAATGGCACAACTAAATCAAATATGTTCTACTTACCTATTGAGTGTTACTGAAATTGCACATTAAAAAGCTTCTTTGCAGTCAATTTTAAAACTCTGCAACTTTGTGACGGGTTTTATTTTATTTTAAGATTTTATCAGTTTACCAACTAATTTTAGAGCATTTCCCAACACGAGAGTATCTTCATATCCAAACACAAATAGATGAGTTGTTGTATGACTCATCAATCTTATTAATGTTTTTCTTCTCTCACACTGACCAAGTGTGCCCATCTTTTTCCCCTGTGCTGTGATTCACAATTTAGGCAAAGGCAAAGTAAGTCTTTACAAACCATGTCACTGAAATAAAGAATCTGAAGGGGCCTGTTTGCCCTGCTTTGGGCTGGGATAATTTCCTTCCAAGCTGGCTGTGTCACCCCACCCATGAGCAGGCTGGGGGCACACCAGGAGCTGGGAGGGGTCACAGCCTGGACAGCTGACCCCAGCTGACCCCAGGGATATTCCAGCCCACCTGGCATCATGGTCCCTAAACAAACTAGGGAAACACTGCTCAGAAATGAGCTGAGCATCACTCAGCAGGACAGGAGCAATTGCATTGTACATTGCTTGCTTTCTATAGTCTGCTAATTTTTATTAATAATAATTATTATTATACATTCCACTTCTGTCCCATTAAACTGTCTTTATATCAAGCCACAAATTTTACAATTTTTTTTACCTAATTCTCTCCTATATCCCATTGGTGTGGGTGGGGAGCAAGCAAACAACTCTATGGTGTTGAGATTTCTGTGAGTTTAAACCACCACAGGTTCCAACACCAGCATGCTTGACTCCAGGGGCAAAAGAAAGTGGTTTGTACCACACCTCTTAGACTACATAAAAAATAACCTATCCTCTTAAACTAAAATCAGAGGTAAGAAACTGTAAGAAATATAATTGTTTTGTCATGAACTAGAGAGACAGAACCAGGGCAAAATAAAGTAACTAATCTTTCAACATTACATGAGTCTTACTTCAATCAGTCTAGTCCCTAATAATGGATCCTTGGGATGTCAAATAGGTCTGACTTTTGCTTTCCTCTCAAAACTCCTATGCCCTCAACTGTTTCTCTCAGTAGCAGTGGAAAAGCACAACTTCTGCTGCCTCACCCTTCAGCTGGAGTCATTTTCTCTGGAATGATCCCTCCCCTGCCTCTCTCAGGTACAGATTTGCCCTCACAGCCTTGTGACACAATCCTTGTTCACCAGGTGCATTTTTAACTGTTTTTCAGAAATGAACAGCTACACCTGCTGTCTGGGGTGGTCTGAATTTTCTACTCCTTCCATTGCTCCCTCCCTTCAAAGTCAGGTTTTGATCATTCCTTTGCTCTCTGGCTCCCAGCTTCTTTGCTGTCAGTCTGAACATATTCTCACAGTGCCTCTTTATACATGTTGTGACGTCTGATGGAGCATCTCAATAGGACTGGAAAAACTGTTAACACAAGGAAATACCCTAATTATGATCATCATCATTTCCATTCCTGCTACTTGCAAAACTGATCCTGGGGTGACAGTCCCGTTCTATTTGACACATACACACAAAACGTTCAGCCAAAAGACCATCTCTGTAAAAGAGGCTGTAAAAATGGGTTCTGAAAAATCTCTGTAGCTTCGTCTTGATTTAAAGGAAGATGTCTCATTTATTAAGACATCTGTATTCAGGTTTTTTTCCTGAATTTTTTAAACTTATAAAAGCAAATTTATATCCATTTTATGAAAAACATTTTATCCTCCTATGTGCATAAAAAAAGGTAACATAAGGCTGTAAAGGTACATAGAAGAAAATGGAGGAAACAGAGCGTACACACATACTTAAAAGTTATTCACATAAAAGTTAATATTTACTTCCAAATCCCAATTTTATTATGACCATAATAAAACAAACCTAGGTATAGATATCTATGAGATACAGCCTACAAGCATCTGTGAATACCTACTGCCCACAAAGCACAGTAATACAACTCTTACAGTCAAAGGAAATGCTGGGCTTAAACATCTTCAGAAAACAAGCACACAAATTTCATCTTAGTAATACAAAGCAAGAGACTAAATTATTTTTACCTCAACATTCACCCTGCCATGATATTGTTCAAAGAGAGTGAAGAAATTAAAAAAACCAAAAAACTTCAAAAGTATTGAAAAATCAGAAACTCTCTTCATAATGTTGCAGCTAAATTATGAATTAAAATCATTCCATTATTATGCCACACAATTGGGGCCTACTGGGGAAATATTGGCACACCACAAATTAGAGTTGTAATAATACAATTCTTGATTTCTAATACTTAAATTTTCCCCATGGTGATTATGGTAAGAATAATAATAATAATAATGTGCAATAACTGTAATTAATCTAATTAGTTCATTAAAATGATGATGGCTATTAACACTATAGGTCATAAATTAAAACAAGACCTTCTCTGAACATTAATAGAGATGAAATATGTTTTCCTCTGCACAATGGACAAGGCACCAGCTGCTTCTTTGGTGAAAAAAATAGAGGGATGATTATCTAAAGATGCAAATGGAGTTTCTTTCACTACCCACTGTGAAGGTTGAATAACAATGACATAAAAACAATTTTTCTTCAGATGGAAAGGAAACAGTCACAGCCCAGTGCAGAGGAGCGAGAGCTTTTCATCTCCCAGTTCAAGGCCTATGACCTGGCAGCACTTCCCCAGCCCTACTTGTCCTCCTTTGTTCCCTTCCTCCTAAGAAACTTCCATGTGAAATGCTATATTGATTGCTAAACTTTTACTAGTGCATCTGCTTGTTCTCTATAATACATTTTTGGTGTTTCATTCATGAGATTTTGGGTATTCATTTGCATGCATTAACTCTACCAATGTGAAACATCATATATGATAATAAATATGTATCTTGTTATGTGGAGGTGAAAACCTTGTGCAATGTTGCAGAAACATATGATAAATCAATTATTTATGTCCTTTTTATTGCCTCACTGGCCAGATAATTCTGTGTTCCCTGGGGCTTTAACATCCCAGTCCCGTGAACAGATTACAGCATCCATCATTTGCTTGAAATCCACATGCTAAATAAGTATTTCTTCCATCTGCCTCCAATGTGAAATGTCACCTCTTTTCTACAAGTACTGGTATGATTCAGTCTTGAAAGGGCTCCAGATTTCATTGCTATAAAAGCTTTAGAGTCTAACCCAGGCCTAGGAGAATGGTGCCATGAAGACAGGATATTCCAGTGCTCTATTCACATCAAGCCTTTTGAAGAACCCAAATCATCTTCCTTGAAAACAGGGAATTCCCATGCAGAACACTTTGTCAGAAGTACATATGACTGCAATCCATCCTTTCCTGGGTTTCCCAGGAAAATGTTCTAGTGGAAAATGCCATTATGTGAAGCTCTCCATGGAGGCCAGCATTGTCTACCCTAAATATTGCCTCCCTCTTCACACCCCAGAGCCAGATGGAAAATGACATCCTACAGGGAACAGCAAGACAGAGAGAAGAGTAAAGTGGAACCTGTAGGGAGATTTTTGCCAAATGACAGAATTTGTAGAGACCACAGACAGAAGAAAGGTCGGTCACAAAAGATAAAAGTCCTCTGTGGCTTCCGGGTTAGCAGACCTGTGGTTGACCGCAAGCCAAGTAACCATTTAGCCTGTTTACACAAGTTATTTAACAGTGTCACAGAGGTTTGATTCTTTCATAAACAAATATTCTATTCAGAAAATATGTTTACTATATCCTGAGTTGTATCCTTCATATATTTCTATGGGTAAGCTTCAAAAATGAGGGTTCAATTCACAGAGAGACAAAGACCATTTGCCTACCTCCCTCCCAAAGCAGCCCTTCTGTAACACAGCTGCTCCTTCATCAGCCTCCCAGATATGTGCTTTGGGATGATGAAATTTTAAATTCACTTATTTGGTAATTTCCTGTCAGTTAATACAGACATGAGTGAACCAGAAGTATGGCAAAATTCTAGTATCTCCCTATCCAAAAATCAACATGATAAAAAAGAAATAATCTAAAAACTTGTAAGAAATTACAACAAATTGCACTTCAGCTGGGAAATTACATCTGATTTTGCTTTCAAATATAAACCCAGAGAATTGACAAAACAGGTAACTCTTGAAGTATGATAATTAGTAAGAATTCATGGAAGCTGTCTAGGCATGGATTTATTTTAGTTTAATGTGCAACTTCAGTGGCAGTCTTAAGTAAGGGAAAAAATGTTATTTTCTGTGCATTTTTAAAGGAAATAATGAATAATTCAATTTTAAGGAAGGAAGCACAGGAACAATCGACTCAATCTTACCTTTTCACTGTATTATTTATGCAGGCCTTTATTTCCCTAACAGATAAACCTCTCTTTAAAGAATTAATACTTCTAGAACAATTATTTTTAATTACAACATCTCAAAACATTTTCCTAGGATTGAGTCTCATTTCATGAAATAAGCTTGATATAAAAATAGGAAAAGACAAAAAAACCCCTAATGTTTGAATAATATTCAATAGCAATTTTGGCCAAAGAGCTACAGACTATTTTTCTTCATATGAGCTATTCTTTTTACTGTGGAAGAAAAGTGGAGGAAAAATGTTGGTCTATGGAAAGCAGGGGCGGAAGTCCCAACTTCTGAAAAAACACAGAACTTTAAAATACTCTGCTTTATGCCATCATTTTCCTTGGCCTTACACTTCTCAGAGCCTGGGTGCTATTACAAAAGGTAAACTGAGACAGAGACAAATTATTTCTTCTACAATTCACAACTGCTTTTCACTCTGCTTTGTGCTGTTCTTAATAAGTCAACTACAGTTCATGCTCCATATATAGTATATTATAGTTCTTCCTTGTGAAGAAACACAATAACTAGGAGGGATAAAAAAATCTCACCCGCCCTCCAAATTATAAGCAAATTGTTATAGGTCTAAAGATCTTGTTTCCAAAATAATGGCTTTGGTATTCATTCTTTTATTTTCCTTCTTTTTTTTTTAGTTTTCTTTTTTGGTGTTATGGTTCATGTTTTCAATTTCTCTGTAACAATGAGAAGCAGAAACAAATATAGTACTTTAAAAAATGAAAAGCTGGCTCTTGCAAAATACTACCAATCTCACAGCAGGAGCTTTACAAATAATATCGAATATTGCAAGGAAATAAAAACTGAGAAAATAATTGTTAGAGAACATTAAAGACAAAATGCCTTAGAGGAGAAAAATTTTGTCAACAAAACCCAGAAGTTGAAGAGGACCAACCAGCTTCTTCCTCTTGTCTCACATCCTGCACTTGTTACTTAATGGTTATTCCCGGGATTTGCATGCTGGTCAACACTGATTACAAAACATTGTTGAAAATGCTATTTTTAACTCTGCATATTGGTATTTTCTGTCTGCATATTCAAAAAAATACTAATATCCAGGCTAGACATTGATGAGGTCTAAAAATCTTACCAAAAATACCTGTGTTTACTTGGAGAACCTTTACTTCCCTGACATTGGATGCATAGGTATCTCATACCAGAAAAAATAAGCTCACTGAAAGTTCATGGATAAATAGACTTGACTTATGTCTTTGTTGGTGCAGTGCCCTTCCTGATCTTATAAAGACAATGGAATGTCAGAGAAACAAACAGCAAGAGCTGCTTATAACACCTTCAACACAATGATTTCTTCCCTAAGGCACACGTATCTTAGAAAACACTGCTGGCAGGTTTCCCTTGGTTCATCGTGTTCCTGCTGAGTCCAGATGTTTGCCTTTGCTCCACTCCAGTCAGAAAAATCACGAAAGGTTTCCTGATTTGCTGGTGGGCAGAGCTGTGTGAGCACAGCTGGTCCAGCCCAGTGGCAGCGAGCCTCTCTGGCTCCAGAGGGGAAGGAGAAGTAACTGCAACTCCATTTCAATGACTGCCAGTCACAATTCTGCTGCACCTTTGAGTGAGGAGCTGAAACATTTTTGAGCCTGTCTGGATCATCTGCATCACTTCAGAGGATTCAATGTAGGCCTGTGCCATCACAGCTACACTACACTACTGCTGGGCAGCTGGACCATCCTTTTTCTATCCCATAAAAAAATCTTGCCTTCAGTCAGGACTTTGGCATGAATGAGGAACTGGAATCCCTATGTTGAGAACTTCCAATGAATCAGGATTTTTAAAATGCAGGTGCTCAGCACTTTCTAAGAATCTTGGAAGGATACTCAGGGTAGGTACTTCTGAGCATGGGTCAGTTCAAGTCAATGGTCAGACTTGAGCACCTTATCTCTCATTTGGAAAAGTAATGTGGTGAGGAGCTGTCCTATTCCACTGCTGGAGCTGCAGGGATCCTTGACACACAATTTCAAGGCCAAAGCATGGCCAGCACAGGCAGCATCTGGGGCTCCTGCACCAGCCCCAGTGTTCCACCACCCTCCTGACACCTCAGCCCATGCAGCCTGTTCAAGGAAAGTCTTCATTAGTTTAATTTCAGGGGAAAGCAGGTCATTCTTTCAGGTCTATCATTTCTTAGATTGTACTCTCTGTGCTATAGGTAGAAATCTTCTTTGTTGATTCCTGTGGGGCTGAGCACATGCTCAGACAGAGGAGGACATCTCAGCTAAGTCTGATTTTTCTGCCTAGATGACACTCATGATTAGATTCAGTTCTGATGTTTGGCCATCAGAATTCACTCTATTAAAGAACACTGAGTATAAATTGCATAGTTGTGTCACTAATGATAATTCTAAAAAATGAAACATTTCTGCATATGAAAACAGTAAAAAAAAATCAGCATTTTTTTCTGGCTTAAAACCAAAACATGAGTTATCCCTCCTGCACTAGAAACAAATAGAACAATTAAAAGGAAAAACAACTTTGCTTCAGGGAAAAATTATTACTTTTTCTTAATCAAATTCATGAATTTTAATCAGTAAGTGCCGTAATGTGTGAAGGGAAAATGGCAATTTTCAGAGCTCTTCTCCCTGGAAGGATATTACATTATATCTCTTCCATTCTGAATGTCCTAGACATATTTTACAAGTGCCTACTGATACTTTAAAGTTAGGATTGAATTCTGTATTTAAATTGCAACCCATCTCCAGTTTCAGGTCATTGAGATACAAAAGGTCGTGATATTTGCCTTCATTTTTCTCCTCTCAGAATACTAAAATTTGAGACTACAAAGAATGCTGTATGAAATATAATTTCTTGCCAATTGCATGAAGAATATACAGTGATTAAGTAAGTAGTTTGACCTGCGTTGTTTAATCCTATTCACCTAGGATCACCTTCAGAAATTTGGCTTCTCAATGCAAGTATGAATATTTTAAAGAATACAGGAAAAGATTCAAGGTGAAAAATGGCCACGAAAGATGAGAATCTGCTTCATCTTTGGGTCAAAAACATTGTCTCCGAATAAAAACAATGAAAAAAAAAAGATATAGGTGACTTTTCTTTTACATCCAGCAGAGAATATATAATTTTCAATGTGGGACCTTTAAACATAAAATATGATAAAAGAGAATCTAGGCTAGATGGGCTCCCTGCTCCCATCCCCACAAACTTGCAGACAGGTTTCAGAATAAAGCTTTCAATCCTAATTCTACACAACATCTTTTCACTGTCCTAGAGAAGAAAGTAGACAAGATCAGTAGATCTTGCATCTACTTTACAGCTGCTTAACACTTCTAGATGGATGAGGTCACAGGGCAAATGACATTCAGAGGCAGCATTTCTACTGAAATTATCAGATTCACCAATTTATAGGAGCTGAAATAGACCATTATTATCATCCAGTCTGACCTCCTGCATATTGACAACCACAGTCTTTTACCAACTTCTTCCTGAAGTGAGCCTGTAATATCTATTCCAGCTACCCTCCATCTCTTGAAATATGCCTATTTTGATTTTGGCACATTAAGGAATATTCTGTCTCATTTCTCAGTAAATTTTCAATTGGGCAAATCAGTCTCACTATTAAAATGCAATGTCTCAGTTCTAGGACAACATCAGGTCTCTTATTTTTCATGTACTATCAGTACACTGTCAAAACTTTGCACATCACTTTTGCCAAGCACATATTTATGCCTCAAAACAAAAGCTGCCTTTTAGCATCCCATAGCAGGGACTCCTCAAACTCAGAATAACCCATAAAAGTTACTGTGACAGGGAGTACAAGGACAGTTCCTGCACAATTAACTGCTCAGTAGGCAGGCTCAGGAGAACACCTCTGAGGGCCAGCTGCCATGGGGACACTGTGCCTCCTATGCTCTTTGCTGCTTTTTCTTTGCTCATGTCAGGGGCTCAAGGCACATCTCAGGGTTTCATTACCTGCAGCAATACACAGACACATCCCAAAACCAGTCTTGTCTCCAACAGCACTGACTGCTCCCATCAGGCCCCCGTGACCCATGTCAGATCTCTGCTGGGAGACATCTCATCCTCCAAACACTGAACACGTGAAAATGTGTCTTCCTAACACTTCCACACATGTGTACATTCACAGCATCCACAAGTCAAAAAAGCAGCTCACAGCTGTGATACTTGTTCCCTTTCCCCCCACCTGGTCCCCTCAGGTGTGCTCACAGGCCCAGGGCAGTGTCTGAGCTGGCTGATCTTCCCCCTTTCCCTGTCTCATCCAGCTCAGAGGTCAGAGAGCAGCCCTGCAGGGAAGGGAGCCAGGGGCAAGAGGGAAAGGGTAGCACAGGAACAGAACACCTGGCCATGCACAGGGGCTCCAACACCTTCCCTCTGGCAGCATCCTGGAGCTGGGACTCACCCAGGTACCCAGGGGCAGCAGGAACAGAGGCTGTGACACCCCCTGTACCCTGCCTTACTCAGGGAGCCAAAGCAACACTGAGTTCAGTGTGGGCAGTCACAAAATCACATCAGAACCCACTAAGTCCACTAAGAACCTCCTGATCTCCCTTGGAGGAACCCATCCAGACTGCATTCCCCAGCCAGTAAGGGCCTTCTATTTACACAGCTGTGAATCTCCAAATATAACTGATTTTTCTTTTTTTTTCTTTTTAATCTGCTTCCTTTGAAGTATTTAGCAGGTTGACAGAGCTTTCAGCTGCAACTCTCTTGCTTCCTCGCTCTAAAGCCTAATAGCTCATCAAGATGTAGCTTGCCAAATCTGCTTCTTCTTCTCCTCCCCCATCATTTCCATTGTCCTTTTCAGCATCCAGGGTTTTAAGGAGTTTCTGCTTATGAGGTTTAGAAGCAAGGCACTCATGAGTCTGCTGATAATGCATCATGTTACTTACTGATTTTTAATCCTGAATCATGATCCTCTCCCTTTTAAATCGAAGTTGCATCTTTACCAGCTATTTGGTTTGTAAAATTTAAATTTGACTTTGTGTTGTGACTGCTGACCTAATGCTTTCAACTGCTGAAAACCACTTCGTTCTCTTTTCATAAACATCACCTACAAATAATCTATTTAACTTCCTTGAATATATTGTCCAATCATCTTGTACATTTGTGATCTTACTTTTATGCAGAAGCTGCAATTTATTGCCATTAAAATCTTGTTATAGAGGATTATTTTCAATTTGTTGAAATTTAGCTTCTGTGCTAGAAAACAGGGAAGGAAGATAGAAAGAAAGACCAGGATGGACTTATTTTCCAGGATGCTTGTCTGCATTCATGCTAAGAGTATTAAATGGATTTACTTCCTCAAAGAGGAGTAAGAAGGCAGTTAAAGATAAAAGGAAGAAGATTAGTTTGACACTGAAGGACCAAGAAGGTTTTTTTAACAGTATTTAGAAAAAAAGGAAAAATATAAAACCCAGCTTATGCCAAAACTTCCTCCCACCCTTGGCTCTGCTGTAGGTTATATAGGTATGCTAGATTTGCAAGTAATTTATTATTGAAAAAAAAGGACTATTAATTTACTTTCTGTTAAAAAGATAAAACACATAAATAACTCTCCATTCTTTCACTTTGAAGTGTCAGGTGTCACTTTACAGTGCTAAGTTTACTAGCCTTAAAAGTCTTTTTTCTTCTTTTGCTTTGTGCTACTGCTCTTTTTATCATGTGTCACATTTATGGAAATTTTAACTAACATTTCAGAGTGCCCTGTTTATACCACAGATGGTGTATTTTTAATTTATATATTTATTTTTATTTGCCATTTTCTCTTTTCTGACTCAGAAATTTAATGAGTTCCATACCCAGGGGAAGTAAGAAGACTGAAGAGGGCACATTAAAAGCAGTAGCTGATTTTTTAGCTGTTAAATGTGAAATATGCTATTTATAACACAGAAATTGAAGCCTGTGGCCACTATAAAAATGCTCAAAGTGAGGACAAGATGCCTTTATTTGTGAGGAAGAGTAACTTCTTCACAAGTCATCCTACTAAATTTATCAGGAATTCCTGTGGACAAACTGTGTGTAAAAACTGTGTGACTACTGCATAGTAACACATCATAAAATCAAAAAATGGTTTGGGGTGGAAGAGACGTTGAAGCTCATCCCACTCCACCCCCTGCCATGGCCAGAGACACCTCCACTAGCCCAGGCTGCTCCAAGCCCCACCCAACCTGGCCTTGAACACTTCCAGGGGCAGCCACAGCTTCTCTGGGCAACCAGTCAGGGCCTCAGCAGCCTCTGTGACACCCTTTGAACCCTCTGAGACACCCTCTGTACCCCCTGTGACACCCTTTGTACCCTCTGTACCCTCTGTGAAACCCCTCTGTACCCTCTGTGATACCACTTGTACCCTCTGTGGCACATTGTGACACCCTCTGTACCCCATGAAACCCCCTGTACCCACTGTGACACCCTCTGTACCCTCTGTGTCACCCCTTTGTACCCTCTGTGACCCCCTCTGTACCCTCTGTGACACCCT
>VZRH01003727.1:127251-137947 GCA_013397555.1 Urocynchramus pylzowi | reverse complement strand
TCACCCCTTTTTACCCTCTGTGACACCGTCTGTAACCTCTGTGTCACCCCCTTGTACCCCCTGTGACACTCCCTGTACACACTGTGACACCCTCTGTACCCACTGTGACACCCTCTGTACCCTCTGTACCCTCTGTGACACCCCTTGTACGCTCTGTACCCTCTGTGACACCCCTTGTACCCTCTGTACCCCCTGTGACACCCTTTGTACCCTCTGTGATACCACTTGTCCCCTCTGTGACAAATTGTGACCCCCTCTTTCCCCCATGCCCCCTCCTGTACCCTCTGTGACACCCTCTGTACACACTGTGACCCCCTTTGTGCCCCCTGTGACACCCCTTGTACCCTCTGTACCCCCTGTGACACCCTTTGTACCCTCTGTGATACCACTTGTCCCCTCTGTGACAAATTGTGACCCCCTCTTTCCCCCATGCCCCCTCCTGTACCCTCTGTGACACCCTCTGTACACACTGTGACCCCCTTTGTGCCCCCTGTGACACCCCTTGTACCCTCTGTACCCCCTGTGACACCCTTTGTACCCTCTGTGATACCACTTGTCCCCTCTGTGACAAATTGTGACCCCCTCTTTCCCCCATGCCCCCTCCTGTACCCTCTGTGACACCCTCTGTACACACTGTGACACCCCCTGTACCCAATGTGACACCCTTTGTGCCCCCTGTGACACCCCCTGTACCCTCTGTGACACCCCTTGTACCCTCTGTACCCTCTGTGACACCCCTTGTACCCTCTGTACCCTCTGTGACACCCTCTGTACCCTCTGTGACACCCTTTGTAGGGTGTCACAGGTAGGACAGGCATTATTCCACACCCACCCCTGCAGTCCTGCCCCTACAATAATGTTGTTTCTGCTTCTGACTGCAGAACTGTTGATATCAAATGCATTGTGGAGACAATCTGCTGTGCCTCCATTTACACATCAGCTGGGGAAGGATGTCTTCTCTATTACTCAGTTAACTTTGCAGCTATTTCCATTTTCCCCCTATGGCTTCAAAGAAGTCAATAAGCAATTGATAAATCTTCTGTCGCCCTGGGCAATTAATGGGAGTTACACAGCATTGACTGCATCAATTCTTGTGTATGTGAAAAGCAAAAAATTGATTTCACAAATTTACTGGTACCTATTGATTTAATGCCTCTTCCCCAGGCTATTCCCATTTAATGTTTTTGTGAGGTCATTGAAAAAAAAAAAAATCAAGATTGTCAAATAAAATCTGTTTCTTCAGAGTTTTGTCTGTTACATTATTTTGCAAGTATTTTTAGCCTCAGCAATATGTTTTCAGGCTGAGCTTCAGGCTTCTAAGATTTTCATCATCTAGAAAGTAAGCATAAACAAACTGACCCAACCAACCATTAAGTGGAGGTGTTTTGAAGGTTCAGGGTCCTTTTAAAAAGTGAAAATTCCACATACAAAAATCCTTACTGAGACTTCACAGGCTCAAAATGAGTTTACAGACGAATCAAAGTACTTGTGTATCAAACCCTCCAATTTGCATCTGCATGCATCTGATTGGCAGCTGAATGCCATGAACATCCATAAAAACTGTTAGGCCAAGCAGCCAGATTTGTTCCTAGGACTGAACTTCTAGCAGAGGATCACAGAGAGAAACGCAGGAGAAGTAAACTGAATGTACCAAAAATAGCAGCTTTTTGGGAAATTTGTCCTCATGCACCTGTAGCTCACAGCTCATCACCCACATTTGTGAAGACACAATAGGCAGAACAGCAAGGAAAAATTACTTTTCTATTTTTTTTTTTTAATATTAACTCATTTTTTGTTAAAAATAACATTGAATGGGAAGTCATTGGTTCTGCATCCTCTTTAGTCCCATCCTCTTTCAGGTCTTACAGTCAGCAGTGTGGGTTTGATCTCATTGTCACCACAGTGATACTCTGTGAACCCTTTTGTTTCTTTCCTATAGATGCTCTTTCCCAGAATCTCCTGTCAGGACCAACCAACAACCTCAGGTTGCTGCAAGGAGCAGCTAAAATGAGATTCAGAAATTCACAAGATACCTCTTTTGAAAAGGTGTGACTTATCCCCTGCTCTTCAGACCTGAAAGTAAATTGACATTTTTTCAAGATTTTGTTTTAAAGGAAATAATTTCCACGGGATGTATGGATGTAAGTGCTGAGCTGAGCTGTGAAGGGAGTGAGGCTGAGAAACAATAGGGTTCTTACCTATTTTGAAAGTTCTGTATACTGTATTTTGGAGCAATATTGCATCCAGAACTCAAAACCTCAAGTCAAAAATCTAAGTGAAAATTTGCTTTTGTGGAAATGAAGCCTATGTGCATCACCTGATACATACAAAAGAGTAAGGTAAGAACATGTCTGCAATCATAACCCAAGACCACCAAACCTGATATCTCCATATGCAAGTGCCAGCCTCATGTGAATCAAAAATGCTTTAAGGTCTCTGGATGCACTAAACTTGATTTGTTCCTCCACCCCCAGGCCATCATACTCTGCCTGCTGAGTGAGGCACAAGTCTCTGCTGAGAAGCCTTTCCTGTGTCTGAGCATAAATCAGGTCCCACAGGCTCCAAAAACCCACTTGGTGCAGTGGCTGTCTAGGGCTTGAACAATCTGCACTCGGTATCTTCTTCTGTGAAATAAAAAAAGGAGTAGATTTGCAAAAGTGTCTGGTTTTTATTGCCTGTATAGAGCAACAAGATCTCTGAAAAATGAAATGAAAACTCAGAACATTATTTATAAATAAATGGTAAGTTCTGAGGTACATTTTAGTATGTGAATTACAGTAAAATAAACCAGAAATAACAAAAAAATATATTCCAACTGTGTAACTGATATCAGGAACTCCATATGCATATATCAATTGTGAGAAAACGATCAAAGTAACTTTTAATAGGAACTAACAAACTGAAATTTAACAGGATGACTTGTCAGCTTGATATCCACCAAGTGAATGATCCCATAGCTGAGTAAGGACAACTAATTATTTAAGAAGCATTGCTGTAGTGACAGTGTCAACACCATAAAATGTTTCCATTTTTCATTTGACAGAATAAAGGATCCTTATTTATTCTAGTAATGACTGCCCTTGAACAGTGAAAAAATGTTCACTGAAGTATTTCCAAAGGAATAATAAATAAATAAATAGCTACTTCTTCCTGATGATGTTCAATAGTTGTACTTTAACACCCATTGAAAATTTTATAAAATAATATTTAACTCCTTTTTAAGTACTTACTAGGAAACACTAACTTGCTACTAGAAAGATCTTTCTCTAGTACTAAAATGAAAACACGAATGACCATGATAATATAACCAAAATAAAGATTTTACAATGATAGATATAAAGAAAAGAATAGATACTGAAAAAGTTGAAAACCATGACCATTTTATTTTGAAGTTTATCTAGAGATGAAGAAGCTTCCTTCTTTCAAAAAGTTGCTTTGATATCTTTACAAATACAATTACTGTTTCAATATAGTTATTTTGTCTGGGCTGTCCTTGCTCTGTAACTTAGCATTCTTTTTGTGACTATGACTTTTATAGTTTATGAATGTATAATTTTCATAACATTACAAATGAAAGCTGCATAGAATTCTGTTTCACTTATATAAGGAATTTGCAAAGGCCTTTTTACTTTAATAAATGCAATCTGCTAATTTCGTGGTTACATTGATAAACTGAAATCCACAAAAATACATGGTTGTTATTTTTTTTTATATTTTCTCAAAGAGATTACAAACACCAAAATATAGAAATTAGGAGAAGATTTACAAACACAAAGGATATTAGGAATCAAATTAAAATAGAAGTAAAAGATATTATGTGGGAGGCAGCTCCTTCTTCAGCCATCCCATTAGAGAATTAAATAAATAAAGCTTTAAAAGTAAAATATTAATCAACTTTATCAGCAACCTCACTACTACAAAATTGTGAGCTGTAAGAAAATAACAACACCTCATTTCAAACTATCACACTATCTATAACAGGAAAAGAGTATTTTACTGTCATATATTGTCATTTATAACCTGCTAAAGGTCTAATGCCAAGCCTCATATCAGGTAGCACTTCACTGATAAAAACTTCAAGTTCCCTGGATTTGGTGGATGCAGAGTTGAGAGAAAACATGAAAACCTGTAGTTGTCAGCTGTCACTGCCACATCCTTTATGTCCCCTGCCCTCCACGCCATCAGCCACTGCTGCACCCATGTCCCGTGTGAGTGGTGCAGCATTAGTGGCTAAAGGCAACACCACAGGGGTGGCAGATGTTGAAAATGCCATCAGGTCACATTTATTTTAGGCAAAAGAGAGATTCAGACTGCTCTGTGGTAAGAAATTCACCCTGGAAAACAAAGAGCTGCTCACTGTCAGGTGACAAAGCTGTGGATACTGGGCTGTTCAGAAAGCAGAAAAGCAGAAAGCAGATCACTATAAAATTTCCAGAGTCAGGGCACTTTGTTTCCCAATGTAATTTCCATTTTATGCTTCCAATTTTCAACTTTTGGACTCCTCTTGCCTCCACGCAACAGGTAAACAAAGAGCTGGTAACCAAAATGTTTTAATATCACTGTGGTCATAGATGGGATTTGTGCAAGTCAAGAGAAAAGGCTTACTCATAACCATCAGTTCAATCTCAGAAGTTGAGAGGAATTCTCAAAAAATGAAGAAAATTAAAACCCCAACCAAACACTTTCAAACTGCATCCCCATGGAATGATGGAAATAAAATCACCTGTTTGAATATTTCTCTTTGTTTTGCTCTGTATTGACTGAAGTGATTCCAAGATGCGGAACAGGAAAGAAGCATCGTTAAAAGCTGCACACCAAAATTTGTGACTGCCTCTCCAGGAAGAAAAGTTTAATTCTTTTTGAAATATACAACATCTTCACCATTCCTAAAAACCAGAACACAACTCAGAGCAGGACCATGAGCTTATGGTCTCAGCAAACACAAACCAGCATCCCTATCTTGATGAAAAGAAAATTAACAACAGGCTACACTGTATCATCCTGAATTTATAACAACTGAAAATATTCATTTGGTGTGTTTAGGGGCCATACATTTTGGAGCTATTTACCAATGAAAATGATTGATTTCCATCAATAGTTGAAAATCTATAGTTTTCACAATTCTACATGTAAGAATTTTAGAACTAAGCCCACACCTTTTGCGGCATTTAAAGCCCTGGCTCCCATTGAAGTGAAACTCCTCAGTGCCGTTTCCAAAAAGGATTAAAATGCTCAAGAAACAGTCAGATAATTGGAAAATAATTACATGCTAAAGCTCTACCAAGAACAAAGAAAAAGTATGTTACACCTATCATGTAATTCACTCACAGTACAAAAGAAATTACATTTTAATGGTATTACAAATATTGCATTTATTCAGTGTGTATGATTTATTATTAAAACAGTAAAATGAAATATTCTGTTTAATCAAATGTATTCAAAGTAGCTTCCTTGGCCAAAAACATAAAACATAATTTTCTTTTTTAGCTCTCTCCACAGAGATTCCCTCCCAGACAGGGCCAGTGCCTGCAGCTCTGCCTGGCACCACCTCCCCCGTGCCCAGCAGCTCCTCCCTGCTGCTCCTGCCCTCCAACCCAGCTGGGCAAGGGATCTCATCCAAAACCCACTGAGCTGAACAGAGAGGTCTGCACTGATTTCTCAGAGCTGTGGACCATCCTTCTCCAAAGAGCAAGCAGCAGGGCCAATTAAAACATTGATGCAGACACCACTGATTCTAGAGCTTAAGTTTTCCATGCACTTCAGCAGTCTGAAGAACCAACTCAATCTTTTTTTTTTTTTCATTTCAGAAGCCTATATTTTCTATGTAAATCAATAGTAAAAATAGTTGAAAAACCTCTTTATTTACAAAACCCCAATATAGATTTGAAGAATTCCTGAGAATAAATGAAGTTTTCAGATTTTTTAAAATCTCTGGAGTCCTTTTCTAACAGCACACAATGCTTCAGATTTTAGCTTTTATATTTTCAGATTCTATTCTTTGTAAGTCTAAGCTTTACATTAGGGGATGGTGAGCTCTCTTCACAGAAAAGGGAGGCAAAACAATTCCTTCTCTAGCTGGTGACCAAGGACAAATGATCCAAATCTCAGACCCAAGAGCATAAACAACATGGACTGAAGAGAGAAAACAAGAAGGATGGGACTTCATGGGCTAAAGCTGTTATTGGACAATTGGCTCCAATATGCAAAAGGACCAAAACTTATAAAAGTGAGAGACCCCATGACCGGCCATGCATTTTGTGACTATTTTGGGTTGTGCTGCCCAACATGAATCTATTTGAGGCCTCTTAATAAATCCCTACTTTATTCTTTAACTCTGTCCAGTCTCTGTTGTAGGTCAGTCTTCACAAGGCATCACACTGATGCCAAAGACCAGGAGAGAGGGTTTTTTGACTAATGGGGACCTCAGCCAGATCCCAGGAGCCAGTCAGGGACAGCAGGAACAACACAGCTCCACCACTGTGGCATCCTAAAGGGGCTCCCAGCAGCTCAGCTCAGGCAGAGCAGAGTCTGACCCTCCTAAGGAGCTGTTCAGAGGTGGTGCAGGTAACTGGGGACGTGCCATGTGGAGCTGTGCTAAGATGGGTTGCTGCTGCCAATGTTAGCATGTCCCAAAACTCCCTTTGCCACAGCCATCTTCTAATTTATTCCTTTCATTCACCTTTTCCCTCCTCTGTCTTTTCATGGCCTTCAGCTGAGGCCAGCCCACTTAATCATTATTGATCTTATATTTATTTTTCTATCTACAAAGTCTCTGCAAGGATATACTTTGTATTGTGAAAGGAGAAGTCTGCTTGATGTGTAAAAAGAAAATGAGAATTTTCAATTCTAGCTGCAAACTGTATCATCAGATGCTGAATTGTCATTCAACTGTTACCAAAGTTCTAGTAAACATCAGTAAAAGTTGGGGTATTTTTTAAATTATGTTGGTGCCTTTCAATAGTGTATTCAGTAAAAGTGAGAGTATATTGTACAAATTTACAAAAAAAAAAAAAAAACCAAACCAAACCAAAACAAACAAAATCCCAAAACAACTCACAAACTAGCAGACCAACAAATCCATCAAAAACTAGCACATTTTAGGGCTTCTCCTTCTCAGTAAATTTTTTTCCCATGGGGTTGGGTTTTAAAGTTATTAACTAATTGCTACTTCAATGGACATTCTTTGACAGCAATTTAAAAATTTATTGTCATAGGAAGACTATAAGAGAAACAGATTGCTGGAGAGCTAATTTCAAAAACAAAATGAAAAACATGCATACATGAAATGAAAACTCTAAATAACTAGAGAATAAAAAAGTAAGCAGATATCTTAATACATATTTTTTTATACTGGATATTTTCCAAATGAAAGATTCAGAGTATTAATGCTTTATTGTTGTGGGAATAGCTAGGTGCAAATCAAAAGAATGAGCTACTGCATACCACAGTGAGTAGGTTAATTTTCCACTAAAGTCAGTGATTTCAAGAGCAACATGAATTCTAACTGTGTTAATGACAATTTGGTTATCAAACCATTTGATTACATTTTGGTTGTTGTTATGAGTCTCCATCTGCATATTGATTTTATATGGTGCTTGCAATTGGTACTCCCCAAAAAAGTCTCGTGTGCATTTGTCACCTGTAACAGCTCCACTCAAGCAGCAGAAGCCCCTGAGTGAGGAGGAAGATGTTCCCTGTTACAACCCAGTCACTTTCATTTTCCTTTTTTTCATGTTCTATCATACAAACACAGAAAATACAAATAATGCCTTTACCCATCCCCATGTTCCAGGTCCCACATCATCTTGCCACAGAGATCATCTACCACACTGTATTTTCTAGTCCATCCTTTAAACTCACTGTATTGCAGCTGTTAAGGTGCTCCTGGCTGCTGCCTCCTGCTATAGGAATCAGAGGAACAGTACTCGAATTTAAATTCAAATACCTGTTGAATAAACAAGACCCATACTGCCTAACACTGAACATAACAGTTCTGTAAGTATTCTGTAAAATGTCTTTCATGGACCAAACATCACTTTATTGGAAACTATTCCTGACAAGAAAAATAAACATAGTACTGTTCTACATCCAAAGCTGTACTGAGGGGAAGGTTCAACCTTCATTTGGTACATTAAGTGCTACAAAATAGTAAAGCAAAACCTCTTCCACTAGTTTCAGAAAGAGCTAGTGAGACTGCCTGGGAACTAACAGTCCCTATCCCCAGCCTTCCTGCATGTTTCTGGGCTTTTCAGGTCAGATTATCAAACTCTCCTCAAAGCCTACCCAGTTGAATGGTAGCATCTCTTTTTACCGGGCCAAAGACAAAGATAAATGCTCGAGTGAAGTGTAGTGGAGATAGACATCATGGTTAAAAATACTGAAAAGAAATCTAAAGGCTATTTTTCCTCTACTGAACCAGCTAATTGCAGTTCCATCAAACTCAGAGAAGCAGCACTCAGTGTTGGGATATCATTAAAAAACATCCCCTTAGTAAAGTAGGTCATGTAGCAATAATATGATGAAACTTGCTGACATTTGGATTACAATATAGCAAATATGTTAATTCAAAAGGTGAAGTACACCAGAGCTTGCCTGAATCCTAAATAGTTCCCATCAACTCTAAGGAACTAGAGGCTGAATGGATTGCAGTTTCTGCTATCCTCTTCCTGCCTGTGATTAAATCTGTAGTCATTAATTTCACCTAGAAAAACAATCAAGTTTTCTGCTCCTCTGCATGCCCTTGGAGGGGAAAGGATGGCAAACCAGATCCTGGGGTTTACTTTGTGCATGGCACTTGAAACATGTGATGCATGTCCTCTCCATGATCACTGTTAAGAGAGAAACCATCCTTTCACAGCTGATGCACTTGTCCCTCTGTTCTGGTAACAGGTAGGTTTTCTAGATATTGTGAAAGATGTTGGATCTTCATCCTCCTATAGAAAGTAATGGCAATCCCTACTATTACATACACAAAAACAGAACCTACATGAATTATAATGTGTAAATATATTTTGTCCCCAGATTTTCCTCTAGTCAATCTTTGCTTTCCTTGTATATAGAGTCAACAATGTTTTTTTCTCTCTCCTATTTGTTCTTTTTATTTTCTATATCTCCATTTTGGCACAGTCAGTCTCTTCATCAATTTAGCTTCAATAACACACAAGTCTGAAAAGCTTGTAACCACAGATGGCCATGTTTTGGCTTCTGTGATAAGACAGAGTCTCCTAGGTCTCATTTTAAAAGGATCTTTCTTAATGAATTTTGTAGCCTATGGTTTCCATGCAGTGCTTTTCTTTCAATGTTATAACAAATGCTTGTCAATAAGGGGAATTTGCCACTGAATCCTTGATAATGCCCTTTATTCTGCAGTTCTCTGCAGATTGGGAGTAATCCAGTTCTGTATTTGTTCAATTAATGCTACTGTGCATTTCATGCTGGTCATCCAGTCATCTTAAGCTCCTCAGTGAAATAAAAGGAGCTTAATTTTCTATTGCCTTAGGATTTGAAGGTTTATAAATGAAAGATTAAGACTTAATCCTGGTTGATCAGTTTAGTAAAAACTGTTTTTCTTTACATGATATCAATCCCATAATTTCTGAAGTTTTAAAAAATATTCAAATCATGGTTTGGCCTTAAATCGTGGGAAAAAACAAGAGGTACATGCACATTTTGCATAAAAAAAGGTGAACAACTTTTATTGACTGGCAGAGTTTGGTGAGGTTTTGCTTTGCTAAAGGTAGCATTTGTCCAGGAACAAAGTAAATTTTGGAGATACAGATAGATATAGATATTATTTGTTTATTTATTCATTCAGTGTTGGGAGAACCCCTAAACACATTCTAGCTTGAGTCTATTCCCCAGCACAGGGCACAGCTGTTGAAGTTAATGCAACCAACACAGTGTTCAGTGTCATTCCATACTGTTCCAACAGCCTCCCACAAGAGCTGTAGCTGTGGGGGTTTAACCAAATCCTACTGAAGTCAGCAGCAGCACTTCCAGTGATCAGGACAGGTCTGTGCCAGTTCCATGATGAAATGAAGCAACACTGCCACCTCTTTTGTGATCTGTATCACAGAACTGCCTGTGACTTCAGTGTGCCTCCCAGTGACAAACAGCTGCTCAGGAACAGCAAAACCAGGTTCTTAAGACTGAGCTACACTGAGAGTACAGCACCATGGTAAATTTTAGGTAAAGTAATACATAAACCAGAAAGGAGATTTGTGACTTTGTGTTTCAAGTTAAGATATAGCAGGGCACTTTCTCCTTATAAGGTTGCTTCTGTGTGCCATTGATTTTGCAGTTTATTATTAAAGTGTCTTACAAGAGAAATGGCAAGCAGATTTGACACTGGGAGACATATTAATGGCATGAAACCTCAGAAAAATGGGCACTCTGATAGTTATTAATCAGAAAACGCTACAGCCTGAGCTTCCCCTTGCTCCCCTTTGCTTTTACAAAGAAGCAAATCCTCTGGCATCCTCCAAGTCATTTTAACAGTTCCACAACTGTGGATTTCCCTCCTGCTCATGAAACAAACTGCTTCTTCAAGAACTTTCACATTGGTTCCCAAGCAGCACTTATACTTCATGACTCTACAATAGCATAATACATTAAAAAGTAATAAAAGCTTGTTCCTTTCTTAAAAAAAAAAAAAAAAAAAAAAAAAAAAAAAAAAAAAAAAAAAGTTTTTTTTTGG